>CM031983.1:17073688-17321817 GCA_018804465.1 Populus tomentosa | reverse complement strand
TTGCCAACTTACCAACACCAAAATCGATAACTAGTAATTGACTAGTAATTAAAAGGGCATTTTTATCAAGGTTTTATATCATTATTTTGCACTTGAAGTATCGATAACTCCTTCACTAGAGCATATTTTATAATAACAAGTCTGATCATATAAGATACCTTTAATTTAGGGTAAATGTTCATTTTAAATACAGTCTTATCATATAAACAAATGATTGATTGATGAGTTTAACTACTGAAATTGAGAAGATAAAGAGAGGGCTAAGGTTAGAAAAGAGATGCTCGTTCAATTCAAAATGGAACACCATTCGGTTATTGGATCATAAATGGACTGTAGAACTTGGATTTAGGTATGGTTTATAGGGATAGAAAGCTAAGACATAGGCCTAAAACATTTATGAAAAGTCCAAAATTCAAAAGGGTTGTTTTCAAGTTCAAATTGTACCAAAAAGAAGTTGGAATCTGTCTTGCAACCTAAATATTGTTCGGTGTTTGAGCCATATCTCAAGTTCTAGAAGTCCAAATTAGTTCATTCTTGTTTTGTTGAAAATCTGAGACAAATTGCCTGAACTTTCATGAAGAAGATCAGTTCAAATTCTGATGTTAGAAATGATGTTTTGGTCTTACAACAAAGTCAAGAGTTAGCCTCCAAGTCAAGGGTTGGCCATCAACTCTTTTGTTAATCATTAAATCAATAGTTCTGAATTTTGGCCTATAAAATGAGACATTAGCCATGCATTTGGGCATTTATGTTTTTAGATAAAGATCTTGCTCTTATTCTCTTTCTTTGTAATTTTATAACGTTTAAGTTTTGTTTTCATTAATCTCTTGTTTATGTTTTTCATCACAACTATGTTCTTATCTAGTCTATTTAAGTTTCTCTTATTCATAATGTTTAGCTAATTTTATTGTGTCGGGTGAAAAGGTTTAAATTTTGGTGTAAGAATAAGTGTAGTATAAACTCAACTTGAACTTTAATGTTTGATACTAACATGCTTTGTATTTGTTATCTTACTCACCCATAATACCTTGCTTGCGAAATGGTAAATTGACTAGTAATTAAAAGGGTATTTTTGTCAAGGTTTTATATTATTATTTGCACTTGAAGTATTGATAACTCCTTCACTAGAGCATGTTTTATAATAACAAGTCTGAAGATACCCTTAATTTAGGGTAAATGTTCATTTTAAATACAGTCCTATCACATAAATCAAAGGATTGATTGATGAGTTTAACTACTGAAACTGAGAAGATAAAAAGAGGGCTAAGGTTGGAAAAGAGATGCTGGTTCAATTCAAACTAGAACACCATTCAGTTATTAGATCATAAATAGAGGTGTAGAACTTGGATTTAGGTATGGTTTATATGGATAGAAAGCTAAGACATAGGCCTAAAAAATTTATGAAGAGTCTAAAATTCAAAAGGATCGTTTTCAAGTTCAAATTATATCAACAAAAGAGAAGTTGGAATCTGTCGTGCAGCCCAGACACTGTTCGGTGTTTAAGCCATATCTCAAGTTCTAAAAGTCCAAATTAACTCATTCTTGTTTTGTTGGAAATCTGAGACAAATTTCCCAGAACTTTATGAGGAGTATCTGTTCAAAATCTAACATTAACCATGATGTTCTGTTTATAAAAAATGATAAGGATTGTCACCAAGTCAAGAGGTGGCCACCCACTCAATAATTAGTCATCAAATTAATAGTTTTGAATTTTGGCCTATAAAAGAAGGCATTTGCCATGCATTTAGACATCTTGGTTTTCAGATCAAGATCATATTCTTGCTTTTTGTCTTTGTATTTTTGTAATGTTTAAGTTTTGTTTTCATTAATCTCTTGTTTATGCTTTTCATCATAACTATGTTCTTATCTAGTTTATTTATGTTTCTCTTCTTTATTATGTTTAGCTAAGTTTATTATGTCAAAGTGAAAAGGTTTCACTAATGGTGTTAGAATAAGTATAATATAAACTCAACATGGATTTCAATGTTTATATCCAAGAAAGTTTGTTATTAACATGTCTTATCTTTTTATCTTACTAATTCTTAATACATTGCTTGTTAAATAATTAATCTAGATTTGTGTTGTATAACCCTTGGTACAACAAATACTTAGCACTTTTATAGCCTACTATATAGTATAACCAACACCTGTGATATGAAAGGAACTTGATTTGTTGTTAATATAAGTTAGCATCATGAATTCCTGACAATATTTAAAAGTTTGGTGTTACTTAAATAAGATAATTAATATGATCATGTTAAAAATTTATAATGAATTATTAAAGATAAATCATCTGATTGGAACCTCCTTTATATGTGGTTTTCAATTGATTAATAAAAAGAGCTTATACTATACTTATTTCTAATAAGTGGATCCTCTAACCTTGATAATTGCTTTTATCTTTGATTAATACTCACATCAATATCACATCTCAAAAGTTCTCTTCAACTTTTCTCCTTTTATTATTGATAATTTATATAGTTCACCTCCTTGTGGTTTGACCCCGGTCTTACCGGGTTATTTATTACTTTGACACTCCTGCACTTGGGATAAGACATCAATCTTTTGATTGTGTCATTAATCTAGATTTGTGTTGAACAACCCTTGGTACAAAAAATATTTGATCCTTTCATAGCCAACTGTATGGTATAACCGACACCTGTGCTATGAAAGGAACTTAATTTGTTGTTAACATAAGTTATTATCGTGAATACCTGACAACATTTACAAGTTTGACATTACTCAAATAAGATAATTAATATAATCATGTTAATAATTTATAATCTGATTGGAATCTCCTTTGTGTGTGGTTTCTAGTTAAGAAATAAAAGGAGTTTATATTATACTTATTTGAAATACCATTAGTGGATCCTCTAACCTTGACAACTGTTTTTGTCATTGTTTAATCCTCACATTAATCTCACATGTCACAGATCTCTTTAACTCCTTTTCATTTATTAGTTACAATTTTATATAGTTCACCTCCTTGTGATTTGACTCCGGTCTTACCGGGTTATTTATTACTCTGACACTCTTGCACTTAGGATAATACATCAATTTTGATCATGTCAAGTTTTTGGCATCGTTGCCGAGAGGTAAATTCCTGTATACATTATAATATTTATTTTATTTTCTCTTTTCGCTTTTCTTTTATCTAACTTTTGTTTCTTTTATTTTGTTTCCTTTTTTCCCTTTTCTTCCTTTTCTTCTCTTCCTACAAGTGCAAGAGTGTAAACACCCAGAAGAAAAGGAGTAAATTAAAGTTGGAAATGACTCCACTATTGCTGCTGATTTCTAAATTGGCAGCGTCACAGTTTGGTTGCTGATTTTTCAATTGATAACAGGCTAGTTATTGGTTGCCAATTTCTGAATCGGCAGCGATGTAGTTATTGGTAATCAATTTCTATATAGAAAGCGGCACAGTAGCGACACAGTTTTTGGCTGCCGATTTCTAAATTGACAAACATCATTGTAAAACCTAACAAAAATTTATGTTGGACCAGCCTATCCTAGGGGAGAATTGGAATAGAAACCAGCCCAAGATTACTCAAAAGGGGGGGTAAGGACAGCCTTGGTCTAGTGCCCAAACACCCCAGCACACTTATAAAGGCTATAAATATAAGAAGAGAGAAAGGGTAACTCTTCCTCTCCCTTAGAAACATCTGCAGCCATTGCTGCAACTAAACCTCTCTTTCTCCCCAAGAAAAATCGACTAGACCACCTGTATACAAGCCCTCTTGAGTGAAGAGTGAGTAGAGAGTTGAGAAGAGGAGAGAAGGTGACCCTCCTCTTCCTAGAAACTAACCCCAACAGCTGCAGCAGGCCTTTCCCTTCGCCCAGAGAAAAAATAGACAGCCCAATTGCATGTTCACTCCACTGCATATGCGAGTAAAGGGAGAGCTAGAGGGTTGGATTAATAAATAAAAGCCATGGAGGGAGAGGGGCTATGACAGACAACTAAATAGAAGTAGAGAGGGGAGGAAAATTGAACAAAAAAGAGGAAAACCGTGAGTAGAGGGGAAGAAGAAGAAGAAGAAGAAGAAGAAGAAGAAGAAGACTGCGATTAGAGGGGAAGAGAAACCTGTTGAATCCTTTCCTAAAACTACCGAAAACAGTGAGGTATGAACCATACCTATCTCCCCACTTGTTCTTGAGAGTTTGGGATTAAAATGATGAAAAAAAATCCAAGTAGATGACCTAGAATCCTTACACCAGCTGCTAAGTAAAACTGGGTTGAAGAATGCATGTAAAACAGGGGTGAATGGGAGGCCAAATTCCAGAACACTTATCAAAGGAAATGGATAATTTAAATACACAAACTGAGGTGGAATACCAACCATGGTGGGGGCTGGATAGAATGCAAACATTATGAGAAGAAAAGCATGAATTATGACCTTGTTAGAACCTTAGACCATGCTAAAGTCAAAACAGAGAACATACTAGTTCTATTGACTTGATTTCTTATTGTGTTTGATGAAATGGTGTGATAACGGTCTTAGAGTAAGGTTATGTGCAGGATTGTATGTGTTATGTGCAGGATTCTACTAGATTCAAAGAACGAATTGTGGTGTCGGCAACGAATGATTTTTTGCTGCGAATTGTGTTGTTGGTAGCAAATTAGTTTCGCAGCCGAATTGTGTTGTCTGTAGCAAATGAATTGTCACTGCCGAATTGTGTTGTCAGCAGCAAATCAGTGTTCGCTGCCGAATTGTGCTGTCTGCAGCGACTGAGTTTTCATAGCCAAATTGTGTTGTTGGTAGCGAATCAGTTTTACTACTGAATTGTGTTGCCTACAACAAATTAGTTTTCGCTACTGAATGGTGGTGTCTGCAGCGAATTAGTTTCGCTGCCGAATTGTGTTGCCTGCAGTAAATTAGTTTTTGCTACCGAATGGTGTCTGCAATGACTAAGGTTTCGTTGCTGAATGGTGTTGCTTATAGTGAATCAATTTTCACTGCCGAATCGTGTTGCCTGCAGTGAATGAGTTTTTGCTGCCGAATTGTGTGTCAGCAGTGAATCAGATTTCATTGGTGAATTGTATTTCCTGTAGTGAATCAGTTTTTGCTGCCAAAATTGTGTTAGCTACAGCAAACTCAAGTTCGTTGCTAAATTTTATTGTCTCTAGCGACTGAGTTTTCATTGTCGAATTGTTTTGTCGCCAGGAAATTAGTTTTGCTGCCGAATTATGTTGCCTGCAGCAAATCAATTTTCGTTGTCAAAATTGTGTTATCTGCAGCAAACTTGTGTTCGCTGCTGCATTGTGTTGTCTGCAACAACTGAGTTTTTGTTGCTAAATTATGTTTTCGGCAGCGAATCAGTTTCGCTGTCAAATTGTGTTGCCTGCAACAAATTAGTTTTTGTTGCCGAATGGTGGTGTCTCCAGCGAATTAGGTTTCGCTGCCGAATCATGTTACCTGCAGCGAATTAGTTTTCGCTATCGAAATTGTGTTCTCTGCAGCAAACTAGTGTTCGTAGTTGAAATTATATTGTGTGTAGCGAACTAGAGTTTGCTGTCAAAATTGTGTTGTGTGCAGTGAATCAGTGTTCGCTATCGAAACGTGTTGTCTGTAAGGAACTACTATTCACCGCTGAAATTGTGTTGTGTGTAGCAAATCAATGTTCGCTGCTGAATTGTGTTGTCTGCAATGAGCTAGTGTTCACTGCCAAAATTGTGTTGTCTGCAGCATGCTACTGTTTGCTGCTGAAAGTGTGTTGTCTGCAGTGAATCAATGTTTGCTGCTGAAGTTATGTTGTCTACAGTAGACTACTGTTCGCTGCCGAAAGTGTGTTACCTACAGTGAATCAACATTCATTGTTGAAAGTGTGTTGTCTGCAGTGAATCAGCGCTCGCTGTTGAAATTATGTTGTTAGCAGTGAACTAGTGTTCGCTACTGAAATTATGCTGTCTGCAGCCAAATAGTATTTTCTGCTGAAATTGTGTTGTCCGTAGCGAACTCATGTTCACTGCTGAAAGTGCGTTGTCTGTAGTGAATCAGAGTTTGCTACCAAAGTCCTGTTGCTTACAACGAAATAGTTTTTTTCACTATCGAATAGGGTGGCCCGCAGCAAAACAATTTTCACAGCCGAATTATGTGGCTTGCAGCGAAACAGTTTTTGCTGCCAAATTGGGTGGCCAACAGCGAATCTATTCCGCTGTTGATTTTCTATAATAAATTCCCTGGGCATAAATGACTTAAGTGCTTGTAACAATTTCTTTTTATGATGGGGTAAAATGTGGAACACTTGAATGTGAACATATGGACTTTTGAAATAAGTGTGGTGATGAATGTGATTTGGTGAGTACTTAAAAGTGCATTTTTATCAAGCTTTTATATCATCATTTTGCACTTGAAGTATCAATAACTCTTTAGCTAGAGCATGTTTTATAATAACATATCTAATAATATAAGATACCTTTAATTTATAGTAAATGTTCATCTTAAATTCAGGTCTATCACATCAATCAAGGGATTGATTGATGAGTTTAACTATTGAAATTGAGAAGACAAAGAGAGAGCTAAGCTTAGAAAAGAGATGCTGGTTCAGTCCAAACTGGAACACCATTTGGTTATGGGATCATAACTGAAGCTCTAGAACTTGGATTTAGGTCTGCTCTATATAGATGGAAAACTAAGACATAGGCCTAAAACTTTCATGGGAGTGCAAAATTCAAAAAGGCTATTTTCAAGTTCAAATTGTAGCAACAATGGAGAAGTCCAAATCTGTCCTACAACCTAGACACTGTTCAGTATTCAGCCCATATCTCGAGTTCTAGAAGTTAAAATGCATTAATTTTTTTATTGGAAAATTGAGACAATTTCCTAGAACTTTCATGATAAAAATCTGTTCAAATTCTGACATTATCAATGATGTTTTATTCAGACAAGAAGATAAAGATTGTCACCAAGTCAAGATGTGGCCACCCACTCAACAATTAGTCGTCAAATCAATAGTTCTAAATTTTGGCCTATAAAAGGAGGCATGCTCCATGCATTTAGGATCTTGGTTGTTCAGATCAAGATCTTGCTCTTGCTCTCTTTATTTATATATTGTAATGTTCAAGTTTTATTCCATGTTATATTTTCCTTAATCTCTTGTTTATGCTTTTCATTTTCTTTACTATACTTATATAATTATGATCTTATCTTGTTTATCTATGTTTCTTTTCTTCAATATGTTTAGCTAAGTTCATTATGTCAAGGTGAAAAGGCTTCACTAATGGTGTTAGGATAAGTATAATATAAACTCAATATGGACTTCAATGCTTATATCCTAAACAACTTGCTATTAACATGTTTTATCCTTTTTTATCTTATTAATTCTTAATACCTTGCTTGCTAAATGGTTAATCTAGATTTGTGTTGTATAAACTTGGTACAACAAATGTTTTGCACTTTTGTAGCCCAACTGTATGGTATAACCTACACATGTGTTATGAAAGGAACTTGATTTGTTGTTAATATAAGTTAGCATCATGAATTCCTGACAATATTTAAAAGTTTGGTGTTACTTAAATAAGATAATTAATATGATCATGTTAATAATTTATAATGAGTTATTAATGACAAATCATCTGATTGGAACCTCTTTTGTGTGTGGTTTCCAGTTGAGTAATAAAAAGAGTTTATACTATACTTGTTTGAAATACCATTAGTGGATCCTCTTACCTTGACATTTGTTTTTATCTTTGTTTAATCATCACATTAATCTTACATCTCAAAGTCCTTTTTAACTTATTATTATTATTTTTGTTGTTGTTGTTGTTGTTGTTGTAGTTAACTTTCCTGTGGTTCGACCTGAATTTTACCGGGTTATTTATTACTTTGACACTCCTACACTTGGGAGAAGACATCAATCTTTTAGTCGTGTCATGATTTAAGGATGCAAATGTACTGATTTATGGCCATTGATGTCTTAGGTGGTGTGGCCGGGATCGAACTATCGTTAGGGCAAGAACAATCCACAGGTGGAGCAGGTAGGTGGTTTCCACCTTTTTCTCGTATGATGTTTATGTTTTGAAATGATTTACTTATGGTGATATTTTATTAAATCCTTGTTGAATGATGAAATGAAGATGAAGTGTTTGATCGAGTTTGTGATGATTGTCGAAATGACTATGAAATGTCGATTGAGTTCTTGATGAATGTTGAAACAATGATAAAAATATTAATGTTCTGAAATGACATATTTGATGTGGATATTTTATTGTGTTGCGATGAAGATTAAACCAACTATGACATGTGGATTGGGCTATTATAAATTTAGGCTGCTAATGATTGGTAGTATGAGTAGTACGAAGGATCTACTGTTGTATTTTATTGAATGTATTTGTGATGAATGGTTGTATGAGTATTAAGAAGGATCTACTGTTGCATTTTATTGAATGTAATTCTGACGAATGGCCGTAAGAGTATTACGAAGGATCTACCATTTTATTATATTAAATGTAATTGTGACGAACAAATATATGAGTATTATGAAATATGTACTATTTTATTATATTGAATGTAATTGTGACACATGGTCGTATAAGTATTACGAAGGATCTACCGTTGTATTATATTAAATGAAATTATCATGAATGGTTGTAGGAGTATTACGAAGATATACCGTTGTATTATACTGAATGTTAATTATCACGAATGGTTGTATGAGTATTATGAGGGATCTATTGTTGTAATGTATTGAACATTAACTTTCATAAATGGTTAGATGAGTAATACGAAGGGTGTATTGTTGTGTTATACTAAATGCTAAACTGTTATGGAATGTTTGTTTGTGTATTACAAAGGATGTATTATCTTGTTACTAAATGTTAAACTATTATGAAACACCCATACAAGTATCACGAAGGGTCTGCTAATATGTTGCAGTGAAAGTTAAGTTGTTGTGAATTGTTTGAATGAGCAATTCAAGGGATGACTGTGATAAATGATTGATTAGCTACGACTAATGGTATCCATTAATTAGCTATGGCTAATGGCATCCGAATGGATGACCAGGATAAATGATTGATTAGCTATGGCTAATGGCATCCAAAGCAAATGACCAGGACAAATGATTGATTAGCTATGACTAATGGCATCTGAATGGATGATTGAGACAACTTATTGATTAGCTTCGGCTAATGGCATCTAAATGGATGACCGTGAATAATGATTGATTAGCTACGGCTAATGGCATCCTAAGTGGATAACCAGAACAAATGATTGATTAGCTTCAGCTAATAGCAACTGAATGGATGACCAGAATGAATGATTGATTAGCTATGGCTAATGACATCCAAAGTGGATGGCCAAGATGAATAAATGATTAGCTTTAGCTAATGGCATCCAAAGTGGATGACCAGGATGAATAAATGATTACCCTTGGCTAATGGCATCCTAAATGGATGACTGAGAAGAATAAATTACTAGCTTTGACTAATAGCATCCTAAGTGGATGACCGGGATGAACAAATGATTAGCTATGGCTAATGACATCCAAAGTGGATGACCAAGATGACCAAATTATTGGCTTTGGCTAATTGCATCCTAAGTGGATGATCGAGATTGATAAATAATTAGTTTCTGCTAATGGCATCCTAAGTGGATGGTCAAGATGACCAAATGATTAGCTTTGGCTAATGGCATTCTAAGTGGACTGTCGAATTTGGGAGTTATGAGTTAGTTTCAAGAGTTAATGCGTTCATTGGGTACTATGTTCTATATATACCAAGTATAGGAAAGAACTATTATTATTATGCTTTAAACAGAGAATAATATTAGTTTGGCTAATGGTATTCGAGTTGAATGATCAGGATTGAGTATTGTAATTAGCCTCGGTAATTGGTGAATTATTAACGATGGTATGTATATCAGTAAGGAGAAATGATAGAATTACACTCTTTTGATCCATGAATGAAATGTAACACTAATATTGTTTTATTATGTTTCTTTAAATTGTTATAATGCTTGAAATTATCTTGTGTTGTAACAAGCACATCATACTAGCAGGTGCATAGGGAAATCCATTTCGCAGCTCACACATTTTGAAAAGAACTATATATTCACATGTTATGAGTGATATGAGTTCTATATAAACAGATATGTTAATCATTAAATTAGTCGTTCAACCCCTTTTATCAAGTCTAGTAATAAAAAATTGAAATGGAACACGGATGTGAATGTGCAAACAAATTGATATGATGTGTATGAATATACATATGAGGTATTTGCTTGACCGCTTTTTATGATCGGCTTGTTTTGACTCGCAAGTGCACGAGTGTGCGATGTAGCAATTAACTCGGTAAGATCGAGGTTATATCCACAGAAAGCTGGAACTGGAAATTAAGCTAAGTAACAAAAAAAAAACTTAAGAGAAATTAAATTAACAATAACTTGGTTGAAAATAATTGATGGATTTGTTTTCAAAGATGAAAAAGTATAAATAGCTTTTAAAAGACAAGAAAAAGTAAGTCTTGGTCCAAATCAATTTTAATGGTGATGTATTGGTGATTTCTTCAACATATATAAGATAACTCAACCTAATATCAACGATGGTGATATTTGATCGGAAGATATTACAATGAAGTTTAAAAAGATGAAGATTGATTATTGCTTAAGAATGAACAAGTACTTTCATATTAAGTAAGACATTGAATCAAGCAATCTCTATACCAAAACTAAGGTTTGTGCATAAAAATTCAAGATTATAACATTACCTAAATGATTTCTAAAATTTCTTTGCAATAATAAAACATTCATGAAGAAAATGAGAAGATAAACATTAAGATTCATTCATATCTTAAAGAACTCACCTCAATCACCATCATCCTTGATTTGGATCCAAGAAAGAGATTAGCCAACCATGATTATATATAAGTACACTTTAATAAACATGAAATAACTTGAATCATACTGAAATAATAAGTTTTACAAACTAAAGAACCAAAATCTACAAAGAAGAACACAACACAATTTCAGTAAAAATTCAGACACAAATCTGACTCTAACTTTGGACAGCAATTCGACCCTCTTAGAAGCCTCCTCTGGAGATGGCTATTAGAGACATATTTATAGGAAATTCTGTTATCTTTCTAGATCATTAAAGAACAGCTCATTTGGACATGTAAGGAAAAAGTTATGGGCAAAACATCGAAAGGTATTCTGGAAAATCAAATCAGGCCAGCTTGGAGAACACTTTGGTGCATGTTTTTCTTCCACCTTTATGAGCTGTCTCTTTCTTCTTTTTGACCCAAAATAATGTCACAATGTCCCCTCCTGCTTTTCATCCATGTGCTTTCCCTCTTGGATCAATGAATTGCCCAAAATAAATCAAATGTTAATTGTTGTGTGGACATATAAGATCATGGATTGTGCTTGGGCTGATTTGGGGCTGAATTTAAGCATCAAATAAGTATATAAATGTACCTATTATTTGGGCTAAAATTGACATTGAAACCTTGAGTGTTTGATGTTGAAGTTTGCACACAACATAAGGCAAGTTTGGGCTTGAAATAGATCATATGATATTCTTTTCTAGAATTGGAATAAAATTGATTTTTTGGGCAAATTTAGAGCACTTATTTGAACCAAGATTTGCTTCAATCTTCAACTAAATTTCTCTTCAATTCTTTTTTCCGAATTCCGACGTTGAATTTTCTGAAATAATTCATTTAAGCTCCAAAAACCTATCGAAACATTAAAAGAAACTTCATTACTAAAAAGCACATCACTTATTATAAAAAACCCAAATAAAAACAATAAATACATATGTAAAATAAAAGACTTAATGATACTTTTGATGCATAATCAGTATTCATCTAATGAGGATGTCGTGTTGTGAAATTACACGAGGTCAGGATAATGAAAGTACTAGTTTTGTAACTTCTTGTTCAACACTCTTGTATGATCTTGTGATGTTAATGAGACTAGAAGAAGAATGTGAATTCATGAGCATGTCAACATGATGTAATGTAAACCTATGAGTATGGAATTATAATATTATAGGCACATGTATTGAGAATCCATTTTATAGGAATGTTGATTTACGCTATCCTACATAGATTGTGCCTTATTAATGAACAAAATGCAATGATAAATATGAAGAATAATATAGTGAAAAACATCCCGAAACCGGATGAAAAAAAAATTTCCATCATTTTTGGCCTTGAAAAGCTAGTTCATTATAGTGAGAGTTCGGTCACGTACATTAAGTGGTAGACTTTGTAAGATATCCTCATCTTCTTTAGAAAACATGGTCGAAGAAGATAGTGTAACACCCCACCTTACTAGCAAGATATTGTCCGCTTTGGGTCCCACAGGCCCACACGGGTTTGTCCTTGCAGAAGCGAGCCCACCGTGGGGCCTGACTTCCCAAAATGCGTCCTTCAGGGTTACGCAGCGGACTACTCACCCTGTCAGATACTGTCCGCTTTGGGTCCCCCCCTGGCCTGAGCCGCAGCCTACCACTAGGGCAGCAACCCGCACGGTTTTCTAACGCGTCCTTCAGAATGCTTTGGGGGAAAGGAAGGGGACAAGCATCTCATTTTGGGGGAAAGGAAGGGGACAAGAGCATGCAGCTCACTTTGGGGAGAGGGAAGGGGACCAGCACGTTTTTGGGGAGGGTGTCTCCCTCTCTCTCTCCTTGCTGCATTTATACCCCTCCTAAAAGCAAAAGGGGGGTGTTTGGATGTTGGACAAGGCTGTCCTAACCCTCCTTTTGGGTTATCCTTAAGCTGATTTTAGTTTCCCTTCTCCCCCTAGGATAGGTGGGTCCCACATTAAAACCTTTTATTTTTTTTTTTTTTTTTTGGATGTTACATTCTCCCCTCCCAATAAAATTTCATCCTCGAAATTAAAGGGACTCGTATTGCTAGTTCCTCCAGATTCTTAGAGCAAATGCCATAGGAAGCGACCTTAGGTCAGGTCTCGGGTAATTCTGTACTTGAGTCTTTAACTGTTTTGACACATAAGTGATAAATTCCCCATTTTTTGTTGTCAAATTCTCCTAGTGCTCAATAAATGGTTAGCACTCAGTCCAACAACACAAGTACATTAAAGTTATTCATGAACAGTGTACTTGTCACCGCATCGGATGCAACCGTAATTTCTTCCTACATCAGGTGAAATACTCTTCTTGAAGTCCGATCATTTTGTGCCCCTGCCTCCCTTGGTTGGAGTTTGCTCCAGATTGAAAAAAAACCCCACCGGCCTATCCACTGTGACTGTCTATCGCTAACTTTGAAAGCGACTACGACATCCTCAATCCTTACTCAATGTTTTTGTTACAGCATTCCTTCTTTATTATGGCATCAATATATATATATATATATATATATAGTTCTGTAAACCACATTCCCATAATATGGACAGTCACTGGGTATAAGAACCCCCGATCATCTCTCATCTAGTGAAAATTGGGCATCTATATATATATTGGCCTCTACTCCATGAAAGGTATCTTGGTTTATGCCCCTCATCAAGGATGCATCATCTGGAGATAGATCACAAAACTTTAGTATCATTGATCCTCAGGATCCAAACCAGGCGCTCTGATACCAATGGTTTTTCTTTGGTTAAGCATAACTAGTAGAATGCTTTCATATACTTAGTATATACGAAACGTAGTATACATGACCACATTAGTTCTTCTTAAACTAACTCATAAACTCAAATCCGACAATCCTCTTTGGAGGCCATTAGTCGAAGTCAATCATTTCTTCATCTTGCTATCCACTAGGGTGCCATTAACCGTTTTTTTTTTTTTTTCTCTTCTTCTTTTTCCTTTTCTTTTCTTTTTTCATCACGGTCATCCCTTAGGATGCAATTAACTGAAGCTAGTCATTTCTTCATCCTGATTATCCATTTAGAATGCTATTAGCCGAAGGTAGTAATTTCATTATCCCGATTATCCATTTAGGATGTCATCAGTCGTAATTAATCATTTGTTCACCTTGACTATCCACCTAGGATGTTATTAGCCGAAGCTAGTAATTCATACATCTCGGTTATCCATTTACGATGCCATATACCAAAGTTAATCATTTATTCATTCTGGTAATTCATATATGGTGCCATTACCATAGCAATTCATTTACTCATTCTGGCAATTCATCTATGGTGTCATTACTATAGCTAATCATTTATTCAGCTCGATGATCCCTTTAGGATGCCATTTATCGAATGTAAATCATTTATTCGTTTTGGTAATTCATCTATGGTGTCATTATCATAGTTAGTCATTTATTAATCTCGATGATCCCTTCAGGATGCCATTTATCAAATGTACATCATTTATTCATTTTGGTAATTCATCTATGGTGTCATTACCATAGCTAATCATTCATTAATCTCGATGATCCCTTTAGGATGCCATTTATCGAATGTAAATCATTTATTCGTTTTGGTAATTCATCTATGGTGTCATTACCATAGTTAGTCATTTATTAATCTCGATGATCCCTTCAGGATGCCATTTATCAAATGTACATCATTTATTCATTTTGGTAATTCATCTATGGTGTCATTACCATAGCTAATCATTCATTAATCTCGATGATCCCTTTAGGATGCCATTTATCGAATGTAAATCATTTATTCGTTTTGGTAATTCATCTATGGTGTCATTACCATAGTTAGTCATTTATTAATCTCGATGATCCCTTCAGGATGCCATTTATCAAATGTACATCATTTATTCATTTTGGTAATTCATCTATGGTGTCATTACCATAGCTAATCATTCATTAATCTCGATGATCCCTTTAGGATGCCATTTATCGAATGTAAATCATTTATTCGTTTTGGTAATTCATCTATGGTGTCATTACCATAGTTAGTCATTTATTAATCTCGATGATCCCTTTAGGATGCCATTTATCAAATGTACATCATTTATTCATTTTGGTAATTCATCTATGGTGTCATTACCATAGCCAATCATTCATTAATCTCGATGATCCCTTTAGGATGCCATTTATCGAACGTAAATCATTTATTCATTTTGGTAATTCATTTATGGTGTCATTACCATGGCTAATCATTTATTAATCTGATAATTCATCTATGGTGTCATTATCATAGTTAATCGTTATCCATTTAGGATGCCACTTACCAAAACTAAGCATTTATTCATCCCAATCACACTTTGGATGCCCATAGTCAGAGCTAATCAATTGTTTACCCCTGTCATCCCTTCGGATGTCATTAGGCAAAACTAATTAATCGTTTGTTCCGGTCATCCACTTGGATGCCATTAGCCAAAGCTAATCAATAGTTTGTTCCGGCCATCCACTCGGATGCCATTAGCCGAAGCTATCAATCGTTTGTTTCGGCCATCCACTCGGATGCCATTAGCCGAAGCTAATCAATCGTTTGTTCCGGTCATCCACTCGGATGCCATTAGCCGAAGCTAATCATTGTTTTATCAAACAATTCATGACAATTTGACATTCCTTGCAACATCAAAGTAGACCCTTGGGGATACTCGTACCACCGTTTCCTAGTAATTTATCATTCCGTAACACGATGATAGATCCTTTGTAATGCAAAAACCAAACATCCCACAACAGTTTAGCATTCAATATAACACAACACAACAGTACCCTTTGTATCATTCATCCAACCATTCTTGACAGTTAACGTTCAATGCAACATAATAATAAATCCCCAGTAATACTCACACCACCATTCGTGGTAATTAACCATCAATACGATACAATGATAGGTCTTTCATAACACTCATACAATCAATAAATGATAGATCCTTGGTAACACATTCATCACAATTACATTCAATATAATAAAATAGTAGATCTCTCATAATACTCATACAATCATTCATCACCATTACATTCAATAAGAATACAAAAGTAGATCCTTTGTACGACACATACTACCATTCATTAGTAGCTCAAATTCATAACAGCCCCCAACATCACATTCGGTTTAGTATTCATCACAACTCAATAAGATGTTCACCTCTAACATTTTCACCATTGTTTCAACATTGAATGTGATGAATACTAAACCGAATGTGATGAATACTCAAGAAAAGGGCCAGTTTAGAACTCTAACATTTTCACCATTGTTTCAACATTCATCAAGAACTTGTTCGACATTTCATAGTCATTTCGACAATCATCAAGAACTTAATCCAACTCTTCTTCGTCATTTTCTTCTTACAACAAGGATTTAATAACATATCATCATAAGTTAACCATTTCAAAACATAAACATCAAAATGAGGAAAAGGTGGAAACCACCTACCTGCTCCACTTGTGGTCTGTCCTTGTCCTGGCAATGGTCTGATTCCGGCCACAACACCTAAGACACCAAAGACCACAATCAATTCATTTGTATCTTCGATTCACATTCATCCCACACTTATTTCAAGAATTCATATGTTCACATTCAAGTGTTCCACATTTTACACCATCATACTATGAGATTGTTACTAGAATTTAAGTCATTTCTGCCTTGTAGAAATCGGCAGCGAAAACTGGCTCGCTACAGGCTGCCCAACTCGGCAGCGAAAACTGGTTCGCTGCGGGCTGCCAATTCGGCAGCAAAAACTGGTTCGCTGCGGGCTGCCACTTCGGCAGCGAAAACTGGTTCGCAGCGGGCTGCCATTTCGGCAACAAAATCATAAATTTTCTGTAGAATACAAATTTCGGCAGCGAATGCTAATTCGCTGCAGACAACTCAATTTCGGCAGCGAATCACAATTTCGCTGCAGCATACTCAACTTCGGCAGCGAATCACAGATTCGCGGCAGGACACCAATTTCGGCAGCGAATCACAGATTCGCGGCAGCACACAAATTTCAGCAGCGAATCACATATTCGCGGCAGAACACAAATTTCGGCAGCGAATCTCAAATTCGCTGCAGCCAACTCCACTTCGGCAGCGAATCACAAATTCGCAGCAGAACACAAATTTCGGCAGCGAATCACAAATTCGCGGCAGAATAAAAACAAGAAGTGGAATTGAAATGACTCCACCATCGCTACCGATTTCTGAATCGGCAGCGACGCAGTTTCGGCTGCCGATATATGAATCGGCAGCGACGCGGTGCGGCTGCCGATATCTGAATCGGCAGCGACGCGGTGCGACTGTCGATATCTGAATCGGCAGCGATGCAGTGCTGGCTGCCGATTTCTGAATCGGCAGCGACGCAGTTTCGGCTGCTGATATCTGAATTGGCAGCGACGCAGTTTCAGGCTGTCGATTTCTGAATCGGCAGCGACGCAGTTTCGGCTGCCGATTTCTGAATCGGCAGCGACGCAGTTTAAGGCTGCCGATATCTGAATCGGCAGCGACGCAGTTCGGCTGCCGATTTCTGAATCGGCAGCGACGCAGTTTCGGCTGCCGATATCTGAATCGGCAGCGACGCAGTTTCAGGCTGCGGATATCTGAATCGGCAGCGATGCAGTTTCGGGCTGCCGATATCTGAATCGGCAGCGACGCAGTTTGGGGCTGCCGATACCTGAATCGGCAGCGACGCAGTTTCAGGCTGCCGATATTGGAATCGGCAGTGATGCAGTGCTGGCTGCCGATTTCTGAATCGGCAGCGACGCACTTTCGGCTGCCGATATCTGAATCGGCAGCGATGCAGTTTCAGGCTGCCGATTTCTGAATCGGCAGCGACGCAGTTTCCGCTGCGGATATCTGAATCGGCAGCGACGCAGTTTCCGGCTGCGGATATCTGAATCGGCAGCGACGCAGTTTCGGGCTGCCGATATCTGAATCGGCAGCGACGCAGTTTCAGGCTGCCGATAATTGAATCGGCAGCGATGCAGTGCTGGCTGCCCATTTCTGAATCAGCAGCGACACAGTTTGAAGCTGCCGATTTCTGAATCGGCAGCGACATAAAAAAAATAATAATAATAATAAGAAAATAAAAGGTTTTAATTTGGGACCCACCTATCCTAGGGAGAGAAGGGAAACTAAAATCAGCTTAAGGATAACCTAAAAGGAGGGTTAGGACAGCCTTGTCCAACATCCAAACACCCCCCTTTTGCTTTTAGGAGGGGTATAAATGCAGCAAGGAGAGAGAGAGGGAGACACCCTCCCCAAAAACGTGCTGGTCCCCTTCCCTCTCCCCAAAGTGAGCTGCATGCTCTTGTCCCCTTTCTTTCCCCCAAAATGAGATGCTTGTCCCCTTCCCTCTTTCCCTCTCCAAAGAAAGAGCTTGACCAAACCCCAGCTGCTAGTGCCTCCTTAGACGTGAGAGAAAGGAGGGAGAGCTTGACAGGAGGCTGGACAGTTGCAAACATGAAGGGAGGAGAGGCCCAAAATCAATGGGGAACTAACAAGAGGAGGTGAAAAACCATAAGAGAGGAAGAGGAAGAAACAATCGGGAGCAGAAGGGGAGAAATGTTGTCAAACCCCTCCCAAAAATGCTAAATCCGTGAGGTATGAACCATGTCTTTCTCCACCTGTTCTTAAGGTCTTGAAATCGAAAGGAAGAAGAATAAAAATCTGGATGCATGGCCTAGGAACTTAACTCCAACTGTTATGGAAAAGAACTAAGCTAAAAGGAGGGACAAAACAGGGCTGGATGGGGGACTTGATTTCAGAATAATTAACAAAAGATTTTATGCTGAAATTGATGGGTTTAATGTGTGTATGCTGCTGGAATTTATTGAAAAAAATTATATGCTAAAATTGATGGTTTCAATGTGTGTGTTCTGCTGGAACTTAGTGACAGTTTATGTACTGGAGTTGTTGCAACGTGTGGTGTGTGTGTGTTCATGCCAAAATGTGGGTTGGGCAGCGAATTTGTGATTCGCTGCCGAAACTGAGTTTTCTGCAGCGAATTAGTTTTCGCTGCCGAAATGTGTCTTCTGCAGCGAATTTGTGATTCGCTGCCGAAGTGGAGTTGGCTGCAGCGAATTTGTGATTCGCTGCCGAAATTTGTATTCTACTGCGAATTTGTGATTCGCTGCTGAAATTGGTGTTCTGCTGCGAATCTGTGATTCGCTGCTGAAATTGGTGTTCTGCCGCGAATCTGTGATTCGCTGCCGAAATTTGTGTTCTGCTGCGAATTTGTGATTCGCTGCCGAAGTGGAGTTGGCTGCCGCGAATGTGTGATTCGCTGCCGCAATTGGTGTCCTGCCGCGAATGTGTGATTCGCTGCCGAAATTTGTATTCTGCTGCGAAACTGAGTTTTCTGCAGCGAATTAGTTTTCGCTGCCGAAATGTGTCTTCTGCAGCGAATTTGTGATTCGCTGCAGAAGTGGAGTTGGCTGCAGCTAATTTGTGATTCGCTGCCGAAAGTTGTATTCTGCCGCGAATCTGTGATTCGCTGCCGAAACTGAGTTTTCTGCAGCGAATTAGTTTTCGCTGCCGAAATGTGTCTTCTGCAGCGAATTTGTGATTCGCTGCCGAAGTGGAGTTGGCTGCAGTGAATTTGTGATTCCCTGCCGAAATTTGTATTCTGTCGCGAATCTATGATTCGCTGCCGAAATTGGTGTTCTACCGCGAATCTGTGATTCGCTGCCGAAATTTGTGTTCTGCTGCGAATTTGTGATTCGCTGCCGAAGTGGAGTTGGCTGTAGCGAATTTGAGATTCGCTGCTGAAATTTGTGTTCTGCCACGAATATGTGATTCGCTGCTGAAATTTGTGTGCTGCCGCGAATCTGTGATTCGCTGCCGAAATTGGTGTCCTGCCGCGAATCTGTGATTCGCTGCCGAAATTGGTGTCCTGCCGCGAATCTGTGATTCGCTGCCGAAGTTGAGTATGCTGCAGCGAAATTGTGATTCGCTGCTGAAATTGAGTTGTTTGCAGTGAATTAGCATTCGCTGCCGAAATTTGTATTCTACAGAAAATTTATGATTTTGCTGCCGAAATGGCAGCCCGCTGCGAACCAGTTTTTGCTGCCGAAGTGGCAGCCCGCAGCGAACCAGTTTTCGCTGCCGAAGTGGCAGCCCGCAGCCCGCAGCGAACCAGTTTTCACTGCCGAATTGGCAGCCCGCAGCGAACCAGTTTTCGCTGCCGAGTTGGGCAGCCTGTAGCGAGCCAGTTTTCGCTGCCGATTTCTACAAGGCATAAATGACTTAAATTCTAGTAACAATCTCATAGTATGATGGTGTAAAATGTGGAACACTTGAATGTGAACATATGAATTCTTGAAATAAGTGTGGGATGAATGTGAATCGAAGATACAAATGAATTGATTGTGGTCTTTGGTGTCTTAGGTGTTGTGGCCGGAATCAGACCATTGCCAGGACAAGGACAGACCACAAGTGGAGCAGGTAGGTGGTTTCCACCTTTTCCCATTTTGATGTTTATGTTTTGAAATGGTTAACTTGTGATGATATGTTATTAAATCCTTGTTGTAAGAAGAAATGACGAAGAAGAGTTGGATTAAGTTCTTGATGATTGTCGAAATGACTATGAAATGTCGAACAAGTTCTTGATGAATGTTGAAACAATGGTGAAAATGTTAGAGTTCTAAACTGGCCCTTTTCTTGAGTATTCATCACATTCGGTTTAGTATTCATCACATTCAATGTTGAAACAATGGTGAAAATGTTAGAGGTGAACATCTTATTGAGTTGTGATGAATACTAAACCGAATGTGATGTTGGGGGCTGTTATGAATTTGAGCTACTAATGAATGGTAGTATGTGTCGTACAAAGGATCTACTTTTGTATTCTTATTGAATGTAATGGTGATGAATGATTGTATGAGTATTATGAGAGATCTACTATTTTATTATATTGAATGTAATTGTGATGAATGTGTTACCAAGGATCTATCATTTATTGATTGTATGAGTGTTATGAAAGACCTATCATTGTATCGTATTGATGGTTAATTACCACGAATGGTGGTGTGAGTATTACTGGGGATTTATTATGATGTTGCATTGAACGTTAACTGTCAAGAATGGTTGGATGAATGATACAAAGGGTACTGTTGTGTTGTGTTATATTGAATGCTAAACTGTTGTGGGATGTTTGGTTTTTGCATTACAAAGGATCTATCATCGTGTTACGGAATGATAAATTACTAGGAAACGGTGGTACGAGTATCCCCAAGGGTCTACTTTGATGTTGCAAGGAATGTCAAATTGTCATGAATTGTTTGATAAAACAATGATTAGCTTCGGCTAATGGCATCCGAGTGGATGACCGGAACAAACGATTGATTAGCTTCGGCTAATGGCATCCGAGTGGATGGCCGAAACAAACGATTGATAGCTTCGGCTAATGGCATCCGAGTGGATGGCCGGAACAAACTATTGATTAGCTTTGGCTAATGGCATCCAAGTGGATGACCGGAACAAACGATTAATTAGTTTTGCCTAATGACATCCGAAGGGATGACAGGGGTAAACAATTGATTAGCTCTGACTATGGGCATCCAAAGTACATTGATTCATACAAAATACATTGTGATTTAGAATGCATCTACATGATTCCTTGCAAAAGTAGGTTTCTGTATATCGGGATTCCTAGACATCTCGTTGGTGTGACGTCCCTACAGTGCAATTACAAATTAATAATAAGAATAATAATGGTAACTAAACTGTCTGGCAGTTAAATGCAGCATTAACATTTATGATTTCTTCATGTACTTGGTACAAACAATTTGTAGTACGTATAGAAGCGCCAATTTTTCTTTTACAATCAACCATAATCTTAAACCTGGCTATCCTCTTAAGGCATCATTTGCTGAGGTTAACCGTTCATTCACCCCGGTCATCCACTTCGAATGCCATTAGCCAAAGCTAATCATTCTTTGTCCCGGCCATCCATTCGGATGCCATTAGCCGAAGCTAATCAGTCCTTCATCTCGGCCATCCATTCGGATGCCATTAGCCGAAGCTAATCAACCATTTGTCAACATTTAAGCGTTCGACAATCTAATATCGGTTCTAACACAATATATACTCATGTTAAAGTATTTCATTATTCAACATATGAAAAAGGAGGGTGCAAGTGACCTACCTGCTCCACCTGTGGATTGTTCTTGTCTTGACGATGGTCCAATCCCGATCGCACCACCTAAGACATCAATGGTTACCAATCAGTACATTTGTATATATATTTTTTTGAATCACATTCAGCACCACACTTATTTCAAGAGTTCATATGTTCACATTTCACTGTTCCATATTTTTCACCATCATACCATGAAACATTTAAGTCATTTCTGCCTAGGAAACTTATTGTAGAAATCGATAGCAAGAACAGGTTCGCTGCGGGTTGCTCAATGCGGCAGCGAGAAGTGGTTTGCTGTAGGCTGCCAGTTTGGCAGCGAAAGCTGTTTCGCTGCTGGCGCCACAGTTTCGGCTGCGAATCACATTTTCGCTGTACCATACACAACTCGGCAGCGAATACTAATTTGCTGCAGCGGACACAGTTTTGGCAGCGAATCAGAATTTCGCTGCACAACACAAAATTCGACAGCAAAGGCTAATTCGCTGCAACTGACACAGTTTCGGCAGCGAATCAGAATTTCGCTGCACAACACAAAATTCGACAGCGAAGGCTAATTCGCTGCAGCTGACACAGTTTCGGCAGCGAAGGCTAATTCGCTGCAGCTGACACAGTTTCGGCAGCGAATCAGAATTTCGCTGCACAACACAAAATTCTGCAGCGAAGGCTAATTCGCTGCAGCTGACACAGTTTCGGCAGCGAAGGCTAATTCACTGCAGCTGACACAGTTTCGGCAACGAATTAGAATTTCGCTGCACAACACAAAATTCGGCAGCGAATACTAATTCGCTGCAGCTGACACAGTTTCGGCAGCGAATCAGAATTTCGCTGCACAACACAAAATTCAGCAGCGAAGGCTAATTCGCTGCAGCTGACACAGTTTCGGCAGCAAATCAGAATTTCGCTGCACAACACAAAATTCGACAGCGAATACTAATTCACTGTAGCCAACACAGTTTCGGCTGCAGAGCTAATTCGCTGCAACTGACACAGTTTCGGTAGCAAAGGCTAATTCGCTGCAGCTGGCACAGTTTCGGCAGCGAATCAGAGTTTCGCTGCACAACACAAAATTCGGCAGCGAACACTAATTCGCTGGGGAGACTCAGTTACGGCAGCGAATGCTAATTCGCTGAAGCCGACACAGTTTCAGCAGCGAATCAGAGTTTCGCTGCTCAACACACATTTGGGCATGAACACACACCACATATGCTGTAACAACCCCAGCACATACACTGTCACTAAGTTTCAACAGAACACACACATCGAAACCATCAATTTCAGCACATAATCCTTCAATAAAATCTCAGCAGACACACAAATTGAAAACCATCAATTACAACATAAAATCTTTCAATAAATTTAACAGAACACACTCATTGAAAACCATCAATTTCAGTACATAATACTTCAACAAAATCCCAGCAGAACACCCACATACATGCTGGCCAACCTCATAGTTAAAGCCAGCCCTCTACCATGATTTGTTATTTCCATTTTATTCATTTTTTTCTTTGTTAGATGTTCTGAAATTGGCTTCATTTCATTTTTGTTTCCTTGTTCTCTTAGTTAATTTCCGTTTCCTTCACAGCTAGCTTAGGTCTTAGGTCAATCAATTTTTTTTTTGGGTTTTCTTCTTCATTTCCGTTTATGGTCTTAAGGAGAAGAGGAAGGGAGTTTCATGACCCATATCTTTCGAATCTAACTAAGTTTGAGGAAGGTTTGACACTATTCTTTCTCTTCTCCTGCTGGTTCTCCTTCTTCTTCTTCCTCTCATGTTTTCCAGCCCTCTTTTTCCTTTCCTCTAGGCAGCTGTCCAGTCTTCTCTCAAGGTCTTATTTTTTCCTCGCACGTTCACAAGCACTCCCTACTGGTTTGGTTTAGGTTTCTGTTGTGAAAGAGGAAGGGAAGAACGACATGCAGCTGCTGTTTTGGGAAGAGGATGGGTCATTCTCTCTCTCCTCCTTGTATTTATAGTCCCCATCAAATGAGGTGGGTTGTTTGGGGGTTGGTTTAGATGTGTTCTTATCCTTGCTTTGGTTTATCTAAAACTGGTTTTACCCCTCCCTCAGCTCTGCATCACTGTTGATCAAGAAATCGGCAGCAAAAACTGCATCGCTGCCGATCCAGAAATCGGCAGCAGAAACTGCATCGCTGAAATCGGCAGCGGAAACTGCATCGCTGCCGATCAAGAAATCGGCAGCGAAAATGGCATGGCATCATCAATTTTATGTGTGTGTGTGTATGTGTGTGTGTGTGTATTCTCTTGGGTGTTTACACTTGACATGTACTAGACTAGATATACTATACAAAGTTGGACTCATTAGCAAATATATAGAGACACCAGACCAGTTTCACTTGAATACAGCCAAGAGAATTCTTTGCTACATCAAAGAACAATAAATGAAGGTATGATTTATACCTCAAGTAAAAACTTCAATCTTGTTGGCTACTAAGATAGTGATTGGGGTAGAGATCTGGATGAAAGGAAAAGCACAACAAGATTTGTCTTTTTCATGGGAGATACTTCTTTCACATGGTCATCCAAGAAGCAATCGATAATAACATTATCGAGTTGTGAAGCTGAGTATGTTGCTACCAACTCAGCTGTATGCCATTTAATATGGTTAAGGAATATGCTGAAGCATTTAGGATTTCCTCAAGAAAATCCTACAGAGATTTATATTGATAATCGATCAGAGATTGCATTAGCAAAGAGCCCAGTGTATCATGAAACAAGTAAACACATTGATACACGTCATCACTTTATTTGAAAGCATGTGAAGAACAAAGAAGTTGAACTGATATCCTGCAAAACAAATTATCAAGTTGCATATATCTTTACAAAGCCATTGAAGAGAGAAATATTTATCAGATTGAAGTTCGTGCTTGACATGACATCCCTCGATTGAGTTTAAAAGGAAGATTTGTTGCATAAACTCAATCTAGAAGTCTAGAAGGTCAAGAAAAGTGGCCACCAGCTGTCAGCCGCCCAACTACCACCGCCAGCCACTAGCTGTCATACGCCAGCCGCCAGCCGCCTTCACACTTGAAGTTTGATTTTTTCTTACTTTTAATTTCTGTATAAATCATTTCTTGTAAAACCCTAAATCTAATATCTTTTTGCTGACTTAAGCATTAGAGGAGCCTCCCGGTGATTAACCCCCAGTGTCTTTCCTCTCTCCTGTGCAGGTAACTTGAAACCCAAGGCATGTGAGGCTCAAGTCCAATCCAATCCATTGAAGATGGCAGAACCAAATGGCACGCACCGTGAGGCCCGAGATATAGGTGCCATGTCAAGAAATACAAGGGTTAGCTATACGGCAGTGACTATTGCCGCATTCGCCGTTATGGCGACCCTTGCCAGGGAATGTCTAGTATTACCTGTCATCTAAGACAAGTAACCAAATCCAGACAATCAAAACATACCAGAGGAGCATAGAAGCACGAGTAACCATGTAGAAGATCTGGCTAAGAATCCACTAGCCAATAATTAGAACACAGTAGTGCTAACTATTCAATTCTATCAACGCTAAAAGGTTTCAACATATGTTACTAATTTAAGGGTAATTGTTTTTATGTAGGTCTTGCAAAGATTTCCATCCACTCAAATAATTAAGGAGTCCATTCAATGCAAACAAGGGTCTAAATAAATCATAACATTCATGGATTAATAAATAGTAAATTATTATAAGAAGCCATTCATGTTATATATATACATCAACTAGAAATATATAAAATAGTGTTTACACAAAATAACATGCTTCAAGTCTAACTAAGAGTTTTATATACATTAAAGTTTACACAAAATAGCATACTACATCTTCTAGCTAATACTATTATGCTTAAGTTTAATTTGTACACAAGTTTAACAAAACAAAGTCCTAAAAAACAAATGAGTTCCCTGGGTATTAGATGATGTTGTTACAATAACTTAGTAAGTATACAATTATATTGATAGTGAAAATACAACAAAGCATAATTTTTCTATTGGTTCCATAGGAATTCCAACAATCAACTTATAAATTGCTTGGGAATAATTTAAAACCCAATTAGACATCCTTTACATATTCTTAATTAAATACTCTTATTTTCTTGCATGGGCCTAGTAACTTTGTTTAACTAGATTTACTAGATCTTGAAATTTGCATAGTCTAACTTGGACATTTTTAAGTAATTATACTTATCAATTTCCCGAAGTCATCCAAACATGGATACCTTATACAAATCAAGTTTTGTCGATCATTCCCGGGCGACCCAACATGGATGCCATTAGTTGTAGCTAATCTTATTGATCATTTCCTAGCAGTCCCAACGTGGATGCCATTAGCTGAAGCTAATCTTATAATTAATTTTCTGGCAATCTTATCACGAATGTCATTAGCCAAAGCTAATATCATAATCATTTCCTGGTAGTCCTAACGTGGATACCATTAGCCAAAGCTAATATTATAATTCATTTCCTAGCAATCCTATCATGGATGTCATTAGCTAAAGCTAATCTTATAATTCATTTCCTGGTAATCTTATCACGGATGTCATTAGTCGAAGATAATCTCATTAATATGCCGAACTTTATTTACATTGAACATAACATTATTTTAGTTGCATTCATTATAAAGATTTTAAATTGCATAAGTGTAAAAGAGAGGGAAAACCATGCACTTGCTTCGCCTATCTCGTGACCTCCTCCAACAGAAGATCCAATCCCGGTCACTCCTCCTGAATCACAAAGAAGTCTTTGGTCATGTTTTCTTCAAGCCAAATGTTATAGTAAATCCATATCCATTCATTATATATATGGTACTTTCCAAGCATGTTCATTTTCTCATCATAACATACACATACATATCAAGTGTATTTTCAAGGTTGGTATATCAACGTGCAAGTGTCCCACACAACTCAGTTTTCATCAATGAAATTTTGGTGTCTTTGACTCAATTTTTGCATTGATGAAATTTCATTATCAATGACTCAAATTTTACATCAATGTAAATTAGTGTCCTATGACTTAGTTTTTACGTCAATAAAATTAAGTGTCCCACAACTTAGTTTTGTGTCAACAAAAATCAGTGTCCTATGACTCAGTTTTTGCATCAATGAAATTCAGTGTCTTATGATTTAGTTTTGCATCGACATAAATAAGTTTCCTATGACTTATAACTGGAGTCTTATAACTCCAAATAAAGTAAACTTTGTGTCAATAGAATGGAAACAAATTCATCCATAATCTCATGAAGGATCATGCATCATAATCTGTCAACATCAAATCCCAAACCGAACTAGAAGTTCGACAGCAAATCTGTCCAGTAGGTTCCAGCCTAACCTCCTCTCAATATTTTGCTTGTTGCACCCAACATCACGACGGTCCTAAATATAAATTCTTGAATTGGAAAAAAACAGATATCTGACATCTTGTTCTTTTAGGAGAAAATGTCTTGTTTAAGGTGTCGCCACCTAGTATTATGGTCACTAGGAACCTTAACTGATCAACAGAGATTCTATGGTTCAGGACTGGTTATGTAAAAGGAAAGATATTATCACCCCTTATACTTTCTGCCTAAGGCAAACTGCATTGCTGTTTTTGTCTTAAATTGCTAAATTTTTATTGGTTTATGCTCTAATGGTTTATTCACAATATTCCTGACTCTGGCGTCAGTGAATATTCAACTACGGATAATTCCAACTCTAGCATTGGTAACTATTACGTAGCTATAAAATAAATTTAGATCAATATTTTTTTTATTCCTGACTCTAACGCTAGTGAATAAACAAACAAACTAAATTCATTTTATTACACGTTCACATATTTTTTATTTCTTATGTAGTTAAATAAAGAACAAAAAAAACTATTAAATTAGTGTTTTTATTCCTGACTCTAGCGTCAGTGAATAAACCAATAAAATAAATTTTATTTTTCATACATGCACCTATATTTTTTTATTTTCTCTTGCTAAATAAAATAAAATATAACGAATAAAAATAATATAAATTTAAACTAGTATTTTATTCCCGACTCTGGAGTTGTGAATAAACCATTAAATTTATATTATTTTTATTCATGTATACACATCTTTTTTATTTTTTTCTATTTTTCTATTTTTTATTATTTATGTTTTTTAGGGCTGGGCCTAGCTCAGCCCACATGGGTTGGGCTAGACCCAGCCGGCCCAGCCTGGTCACTGGCCCAAGCCAGTCGCATGAACTAGTTTCATGCGTGTATAGTTGTGCGAAGGTAATTAATTACCTTCGCACAGTGTTAAATGCACAGACTTTCAAAAACAAAAAAATGAAGAAAACAGAGGAAGCCTACCTTACTGCAGGATGCTTCGCCGGAGTGTTACCGTGTCGGGCGACGATCAATGGTGGCATCCGTTGATAGTAAGCTAGAATTCCTCCTTCGAACTCTGCTTTCCTGCCCTCTATTTCCTCTGCACTCATTTGAAAAATTATTCCAATGCTCTGTTTTTTAAAACTCTCTCTCGGCCGGTTTCCTCTCTCATTTTCCTTAGGTTAGAATCGGTGAGGGAAGCCTATTTCTGGTATGGGAGTTCTGGAGATAAACCTGAAGGTTCCAGTGTTTTGTGTTTCTTTTCTTTCCGGTTTCTTTCATCTCTCTCTCTCTCTCTAACCAACCTCTGTTCTTTGGGTTCCCTTGGTTTATATAGAGCCCGGTGGGTTGGTAACGAGTGGTAGGCTAAGGGTCGACTACCATTAAGGCGCCCATAACTGAAGCCAACAGATGATTACTGCTACAAAGTCTCTCTGCCTTTACTGTGGAAAATGGTCGCTGGCTTAAAGAAGAAGGAGATGAACAGCGTCTTCAAAACGACGTCATTTGGAGATAAACAATGGCCATTTTTATTTTGACCCGTGAAGTTTTGAAAATTTTATAATTAAGCCCCTAGTTTAAACCGTAATTTCCCCTGCATTTCGATGCCTTTTACAAGTTAGTCCTTGGGCTTTAATCTGCTGCAATCGTGCCCCCAATTAACCCCAAACTTTTCTATTTCTTCAATTAAGTCCCTAATTTCATTAATTTAATTAAATCCAAAGTCCAATTAAGTCTAAAACTTATCAATTATCCAATTAAGCCCCTGATTGGATTAATTAAATTAATTCCAAGCTTAATTAAGTCTCAAAACTTACCAATTCTCCAATTAAACCCTTGATTGGATGAATTAAATTAATTTCAAGCTTAATTAAGTCTCAAAACTTAATCAATTCTCTAATTAAACCCTTGATTAGATAAATTAAATTAATTCCAAGCTCAATTAAGTCTAAAAATTTATCAATTCTCCAATTAAACCCTTCATTGGATTAATTAAATTAATTCCAAGCTTAATTAGATTAATTCCAAAGTTTAATTAAACCCCAAAACTTCCAATCATGTTGCCCTTAACCCAAATTTTAATTCATTCTTCATTTATTTCATTTTACTTGTTTTTTACATCATCATCATTATTATTATTATCATTATTTTTTTTATCCTTTTCAGTAAATAAAATAATAATAATAATTAAAATAAAATGATCAAAAATTAGGTTATGACTATTGCCTCCTCTTTATAATATTTACTATGCAAAGATATTGGAAAATTTCATTTTCTTTTAGCTTTGTGTAGTAAATTTATATAAAAAAAAGTAGATACAGAAATAACCCTTTTTTTTAGTCTTGAAAACTTTGAAAATAGCAGATTGACACATGACCTTTACAGAGAGATGTAGAAATCAAGAAACAAGTCATTTGGAAGACGACCCATTTTTTTTGTTTTGTTTTTTGTTTTTTGTTTTTTTTAGAAGTGGTCTCATTGTGATGGGTGACCTACCCAAGTAAAAAAAGAAAGGAAAATGTGGGCTCGAAAGCGCGCTCAAAAGGAAGCAAGGGCTCAAAGGCGCTCAAGGAGGAAAGCGAGGGCTCAAAGGTGCTCGAGGAGGAAGGTGAGGGCTCAAAGGCGCTTGAGGAGAAGGGAGGGCTCAAAGGAGCTCGAGGAGAAGGGAGGGCTCAAAAGCGCTCGAGGAGGAAAGTGAGGGCTCAAAGGTGCTCGAGGAGGAAAGCAAGGGCTCAAAGGCGCTCAAAGAGAAGCGAGGGCTCCAAGGCGTGCTCGGAGAGAGGCGAGGGCTCAAAGGCACTAGAAGAGAAGCGAGGAGGGCTCAAAGGCACTCGAAGAGAAACGAGGGCTCAATGGCGCTTGAAGAGAGGTGAGGGCGCAAAGGCATGCTCGAAGAGAAGCAAGGGCTCAAAGGTGCTCAAAGAGGAAAGCAAGGGCTCAAAGGTGCTTGAGGAGGAAGCGAGGGCTCAAAGGCGCTCGAGGAGGAAGCAAAGGAAGAGGTGAGGGCACAAAGGTGCATTCAAAAGAGAGGTAGGGTTTAGGAAACACACTATCTTGGATGGTCAAGGGCTCGAAGGCGCTCGAAAGGAAATAAGGGCTTGAAAGAGCCCTAAAAATGATGATCAAAGGCTCGAGGGCGCATTTGAAGGGAGGTAAGGCTCGAAGGTGTTCTTGAAAAGGGATAAGGGTTTGAAAGTGCCCAAAAAATGATGATCAAAGGCTTAAAGGCGCATTTGAAGGAGGTGGAAAAACATAGAGATTTTTCAGATGGCCTATTTCTCATGGGCGGCCTGCCCAGGTTGAAAAATTCTCAAAAATAAAAAATTTTCACCAACAATTTCGATCTTTGGGCATTTCAAGCTGGCCTTCCACTTGATGGATTCTATTGGAATTTTCTCATATGAAATTTGCAAAACTCATTGTCCAATGTCTCAAAGTTTAGATGATATGCATGCATCTTTACCTGTTTTGAAATATAGGCCCCCATTTCTTCTTAGTCTTCTTGTTGCTTGACTGATGAGGACTTGTTACCTCTCATTTGGGTCCTCTTTGTCGCTTGGCTTCTAGCCCACTCGAGTTGGCCCATATAAGTCTATTTCTAGATTTGTTTGCACAACTCAGCCTTTGTGGTGCCCATCATGACCCACTTGCTTGCTACAGATTTTCTGATTTGTCAAATAATTTGAGAGGATTACTCACTACTCCTAGTTTCACTACTAGAAACATTCGGTGTCACTTGCTGAAAGGATTAAGCTGTTTTTTGTAAACCAAAATGCCCCCTTGTCTGGTTAAAGGAAATTACCATCTCCTTTTCTAGAATTTTTCCTTCTAAACATAATGTTGCCCCCTTGTATTGGTCATTTCCCCTAAGTGTGCTTTGTCAGCGACTTAGACAAATAATGGTTTTAAGAGGCCATTCTCTCATTTCTCTCTCTTTTAGTTTGGTGAAGGAATATGGGTCTAGAATGAATCTTGAAATCTTGATCTTGCATTTTGAAAACAAAAATTATTTCAATGTGAATCTAAAACAATTTGCTTTTGAAATCTTGCAACTCCTTGGTTATTTTCTTTCTTGGAAAAGAGATCATTTGCTTTTGTGTTTGGCAATGAGATCTTCAGTGAAAATACTTCATGAGATGACCTTTTGTTTCAAAGTGAAGGGCTCGAGAAAAAGCTTGAGGTTTTGTATGAGAAAAATTTGTCTCTTTTTGAACATTCATTTTTATCAGCATGAATAGTAATGAAGTTTATTCTTGATGTCATGAATCTTATGAAAAAGTATTCTTTTCATTTTGAGAGCATTGTTTATTGTTCCAGGTTGCTTGCTTGCTTGATTAGAAAGGACTTCTAGAGGCACGTAACATAGGCTGTGGTTCTTGGTTATGAAAGAAAAGGATTCATAAGGCTCGAAGAGTGTTTCAGGGTTTCAAAGACCGAGGATCACTATCAACAGTTTGACTCTTGACATCATTCACATTTTCTTTTGCTGCTTCTTCTTTTTTATTGCTTTGCTAGGACATACTCACTTTATCTTGGAAGTCACTTTTTTTCTAGTGATTTGAGCATGCCCCCTAGCATTTGAGTTTCTTGAGCTTTTATGCCTTTTTTTTTTTTTGCTTTATCACGGCTTTTATCTTTTCTCATTGAAATTTTCTCTTGCCCCCCCCCCAGTGTGGGGTGTGATCCTAGTTGAGATTCTTTTCATGAAAGAAAAATTATTCAGGCTCAAAAAGGAATCGCAAGGGAAGTACTTATTTCAGAACGTGAAAGGAATAACAAAGATGACCTTTCCTCATTTCAAGCGCAAGCAGTTAAGATCAATAAACTTTGACCTCATCCAGTGTGACGGTTTGGACTTTGCAAAGATGCATTTCATGAGTCATGAGCAACAAGTTCACTACATACCATTATTCATACATCAAAAAACAACATGATTCAAGAGTCATAAGGTAAGGGTGTTTATTCATTTCTCTCCTTTTTTTTATTTATTTAGTCACCTTAATGATGGAGTTGCTTGATTCACTTGTCATTCTACAAGTAGAATGTCAAAAATATCATTTTTGAATGAACATCAAATTATTTTTGAAATCAAAATGCCAGATCAATTTTTCAAAACTCCAATAGGGAAATGGATTTTGGTAAAAGAGATCAATTATGTCTATGAGATCATGCGAGGTTGTAAGAGTATATTTTTTTGGGTTCTTTGGTTTTTATGGCAAACACCTTTTATAAAAAATATGCAAAGAGAAATCATTGGCCCAATCTTATTTATTGATTTGATAAAGACTTATACATCATGGATAATATTTCTTTACAGAATCAGAGTTCACAGGCCTAACTACGTCTTCCCCATCCATTCTTGCTAGCATCAATGCCCCTACTGATAATGCCTTCTTCACTATGTAGGGTCCTTCATAATTGGGCGCCCATTTACTGCGATCTTCTCTTGGTAGTGACAGAACTTTCCTCAATACTAAATCTCCTTCTTTGAACTCTCTTGGCCAAACTTTTTGATTATATGCCTTGGCCATCCTTTTTTGATACAACTGGTGGTGAAAAATTGCTGCTAACCTTCTCTCGCTGATCATATTTAGCTACTCGTTTCGTATCTTGACCCAATCAGTCTCCTCGAGTCCAGATTCCATGAGGACCCTTAAAGAGGGAATTTCCACTTCCAATGGTACCACTGCCTCCATTCCATATACTAAAGAGTATGGTATAGCCCTGGTTGATGTCCTCACTGCTATTCGATACGCATGGAGAGCATAAGGAAGCCACTCATGCCAATCTTTGTAAGTAATCACCATTATCTAAACAATCTTCTTTACATTTTTATTAGCAGCTTCTACAACACCATTCATCTTAGGTTTGTAAGGGGACGAGTTGGAATGCTTGATCTTCCACTTTGTGCATAGCTCTACTATCATCTTTTCATTGAAGTTTTGAGCATTATCAGTCACTACTCTCTCGGGTACACCGTATCTACAGATTAGATCTTTCTCAATGAACCGCTTGACTGCTACGAGGATAAAACAATGTCCGTTACTAGCTTTTGGATTAATAGGCCCAATCACATCTATTCCCCACATTGCAAAGGGCCAAGGAGACACCATGTTAAATAAGGGTGCAGGAGGCGCATTGACTTTGTCACTATACACTTGACATTTGTGGCACCTACGAACAAAATTTATGCAATCCTTCTCCATAGTCAGCCAAAAATAACCTGCTCTTTACATCTGCCTAGCCATCATGTGTTTGCTTGTGTGGGTAGCACAAATTCCTCCGTGCACTTCTTGTAGGGCCTTGTTGGCTTCCAAATCACCCAAACATCTTAGCAAAGTCCCATCAAATGACCTTTAATACAAATTCTTCCCATCCATGTAGTATTCCATGGCCATTCTTCTCAAGGTCCTTTTATCTATCTTCGAGGCTCCCGACGGGTACTCTTAATGCTGGATGAATCTTTTTATATCCGTGTACCATGGGTCGTTGTCCGTTTCTTCTTCTATTAAACAACAATGAGAGGGAGAATTTCTGATCTCGATGCTTACAGGCTGAATTTTGGCACCACAATCAATTATAGCCATAGAAGCTAAGGTAGCTAACGCATCGGCAAATTGATTTTTATCTCTCCCCAAATAGGTAAATTCTATTTCATCAAAGCTTTCAACCAATTTGGAGTGGTATTCCTGGTATGGTCTTAATTTTTCATCCTTTGTCTGCTATTCACCTTTTACCTAATAGATTATTAGCATTGAGTCTCCATATACCTCTAATTTCCCTACCTTCATCTCTAATGCAGCTTCCAATTCATGGATGCAAGCTTCATACTCAACTGTGTTGTTTGTACAACTAAAGTGCAGCTTTACTGAAATAGGATATTGCTTTTCTTCTAGGGAAATTATCACAGCACCTGCCTCATTGCCCGATTAATTTACTGCGCCATCAAAATACATTGCCCACCAACCACTCTTCTCTTCCTTTTCTGTTACTAACACATCTTCATCAAGAAAGTCAAAGTTCAATGGCTCATAATCCTCAATAGCATTATCGGCTAAATGATCAGCAATTGCGCTTTCTTTTACTGATTTTCTTGTCATGTAGATGATGTCATACTCAGCCAGCAGTACTTGCCATCTGGCTATTCTACTCGACATGTATGGCTTTTCAAAGATATACTTCAGTGGGTCCATTCTTGAGATCAACCAGGTAGTGTAGTATAACATATATTGTCGCAACCTTTTCGCACTCCACACCAGACTACAACATAACTTTTCTACCATACTGTAATGAGATTCACACTCATTGAACTTCTTACTCAAATAGTAAATGGCTTGCTCGTTTCTTCCTGACTCATTTTGTTGCCCCAACACACAACCCATAGATGATTCGGTTAGTGAATATTCAACTACGGATAATTCCAAATTTGGCATTGGTAATTATTATGTAGCTATAAAATAAATTTAGATCAATATTTTTTTTATTCTTGACTATAACGCTAGTGAATAAACAAATAAACTAAATTCTTTTTATTACGAGTTCACATATTTTTTATTTCTTATGTAGTTAAATAAAAAAATAAAAAAAAATTATTAAATCAGTGTTTTTATTCCTGACTCTAGCGTTAGTAAATAAACTAATAAAATAAATTTTATTTCTTCATACATGCACTTATATTTTTTTTATTTTCTCTTGCTAAATAAAATAAAATATAATGAATAAAAATAATATAAATTTAAACCAGTATTGTCCCGACTCTGGCATTGGTGAATAAACCAGTAAATTTATATTATTTTTATTCATGCATACAAATATCTTTTTTCTTTTTTTCTATTTTTCTATTTTTTCTATTTTTTATTATTTATGTTTTTTGGGGCTGGGCCCAGCTCATCCCACATGGGTAAGGCTAGACCCAGCCGGCCCAGCCCGGTCACTGGCCCAAGCTAGTGACCCGACTGGGCCACAACACACATGAACTAGTTTCATGCGTGCATGGCGCTGTTCGAAGGTAATTAATTACCTTCGCACAATGCTAAATGTACTGACTTTCAAAAAAAAATAAAGAAAACAGAGGAAGCCTACCTTGCTGCAGGTTGCTTTGCCAGAGTGTTAGTGTGTTGGGCGACGATCAGTGGTGGCGTCTGTTGATAGGAAGCTAGAATTCCTCCTTCGAACTCTGCTTTCCTGCCCTCTGTTTCCTTTGCACTCATCTGAAAAATTATCCCAGTGCTCTGTTTTTTAAAACTCTCTCTCGGCTGGTTTCCTCTCTCGTTTTCCTTAGGTCAAAATTGGTGAGGGTCGACCACCATTAAGACGCCTATAACTGAAGCCAACAGACGATTACTGCTGCAACGTCTCTCTGCCTTTACTGTGGAAAATGGTCACTGGCTTAAAGAAGAAAGAGATGAACAGCGTCTTCAAAACGACGTCGTTTGGAGATAAACAGTGGCCATTTTCGTTTTGACTCGTGAAGTTTAAAAATTTTTATAATTAAGCCCCTAGTTTAAACCATAATTTCCCCTGCATTTCGATGCCTTTTACAAGTTAGTCCTTGAACTTTAATCTGCTGCAATCGTGCCCCAATTAACACCAAACTTTGTTATTTCTTCAATTAAGTCCTAATTTCATTAATTTAATTAAATCCAAAGTCCAATTAAGTCTAAAACTTATCAATTATCCAATTAAGCCCCTGATTGGATTAATTAAATTAATTCCAAGCTTAATTAAGTCTCAAAACTTATCAATTCTCCAATTAAACCCTTGATTGGATGAATTAAATTAATTTCAAGCTTAATTAAATCTTAAAATTTAATCAATTCTCTAATTAAACCCTTGATTGGTTTAATTAAATTAATTTCAAGCTCAATTAAGTCTAAAAATTTATCAATTCTCCAATTAAACCATTGATTGGATTAATTAAATTAATTCCAAGCTTAATTAGATTAATTCCAAAGTTTAATTAAACCATAAAACTTCCAATCATATTACCCTTAACCCAAATTTTAATTCATTCTTCATTTATTTCATTTTACTTGTTTTTACATCATCATCATTATTATTATTATTATTATTTTTCATCATTTTTTTATCCTTTTCAGTACTTAAAATAATAATAATAATTAAAATAAAATGGTCATAAATTGGGTTATGACATTGCTCATATATGGAGTTCTATAACTCTAAATAAAGCGAAATTTATGCCAATTGAAAGGTAATACATTTATCTATAACCTCATGAAGGAAAATGCATCATAATCTCAAATCCCAAACCAAACTAGAAGTTAGATAGCATATTTGTCCAATAGGTTCCAGTCTGACCTCCTCTTAGTATTTTGCTTATATATGGAGTTCTATAACTCCAAATAAAGAAAATTTTAAGCCAATTGAAAGGTAACACATTTATCTATAACCTCATGAAGTAACATGCTTCATAATCTATCAATATCAAATCCCAAACCGAACTAGAAGTTAGATAACAAATTTGTCCAGTAGGTTCCAGCCTGACCTCCTCTTAGTATTTTGCTAATATATGGAGTTTCATAACTCCTATTGAGGCAAGAATAGTGCGAAATGTTAGCTAACACGTTTATCTACAACTTTTATGTGAAAAGTTATAACAATTTCAATTGTCTTCTATGCCTAACATTTGTTGTGATTCTAAACCTCAAAACTATCTAGACTTGAACTCATGTACATAGTTACCAATTTATCATCTCTCAAGAACTTTTAACGTCTTATGACTCCACTACAACTTTTATGTGAAAAGTTATAACAATTTCAATTGTCTTCTATGCCTAACATTTGTTGTGATTCTAAACCTCAAAACTATCTAGACTTGAACTCATGTACATAGTTACCAATTTATCATCTCTCAAGAACTTTTAACGTCTTATGACTCCACTACATATAAAATTTAATAGGGACCAACAACTCAATTATATTCCTCATTAAGACATCAATTTCTTTTTAGATTTTCATGATGGTAATATTTCATTCAACTTTAAGAATCAATACAATTATTTATATGCAATAAGAAATCGGAAAGAGATGCTCAAAATAATTCTACTTACTACATGATCTATCAATTCACATCATGGAGTATAAGACATTCACATAATAGCATAAAGTAAGATTGAAAGACTCCCCTAAATTTTCTTCTCCACTAGGCCGAAACATGTAGCTCATAATTTCCCCCAATTTCATTCATGCAAATCAACATATTAACTCATCATATTTATATATTGATATGAAATCAATACACATCAATCTCTTAAGCTAACACTAGCATAATTTATATACTTGCATATTTGTAATTAAAGTAACATACTAACATGTTTAGGTTTTTGTTTCAGACCTTGATTTAGCCTTAGGATAACCATGTAAAGTCATAATCAATAAGGATTAGTACCAAATTTCTATTCTTTTTCTTTCTCCTTTGATAGTTGGCCCTAAAAAGGGTTTGTTCCCCTAATTTCTATCACTTTATTTTGTCATAGAATCTGAAAATGTTTAACTTCTTATCTCAACCTTCTAATTGCATCACTTGGTCTTTCAAAATCATGAAGTTCTAGGAACCCTAGATTATTTCTTTTAGGGTATTCTCCATTTGGATTCTAATTGAACCAAATTAACAATAGAAGAGCAAGGATTTATTCTTACCTCATGATTTTATCCAAAGATTGAGTGTGTTTTTTGATAGTTTTCTTCTTCTTTTTCATTTTTCTTCTCCTCTTTATCACTATTTCAGTCTGCCCTTGTGCCCTCCAAACCTCAAGATTTTATGGCTCTACACTTCCTAATTACTCTCCTCTCATGTAGGTGTTTAGGGTATATATATGCAAGGTGTTTTTAGGTGAGAAATGTGTGCAAGAAGAGGGAGGCCAATCCTTTCTCTTCCTTTTGATGTTCTGGCTGAATGTGAGGGAGAAAAAGGTTATGAATTCTTTTTCTCAATGTATTTATACTCCCTAATAAATACCCTAGGTCTTGTTTGGCAATTGTCCAAATTTGTTCCTAATATTACTTTTCTCCTTTTCGTGTCCTTTAGTCCTCCATTTCACAATTTGTTTAACATCTCTCCCTCATCCTTTCCTTCACACATTTTAGTCCTTAAACATTTGTTAGTTTTCATACCCACATTTTCATAAAATATTTGACTTTGTAATTTATTTACTTATTTTGAATTCACCCTATAAGTATTGAAACATTTTCATTTTCTAATAAATTTCAACTTGGGGTTTACATCTCCTTTCCTGATAAGAAATTTTGTCCTCAAAATTTGGATATCATACCTGGGTTTAAGAACAAATTGGGATCTTTTTGCTTCATCTCAGATTCTCTTTCCCATGTTTCTTCCTCAAATTATGAGTTTCACCATAAAACTCTAATGATAGGAATTTTCTTATTGCGAAGCTCCTTTTCACCTAATCAAGTATTCTTATTGGTTTCACCTCAAGTGTTACGTCTTCTTTAACCTCTACTGGAACTTAAGGTAATACTCGTGAAGGGTCTATGTCTGCTTTTCGTAGCAAAGAAACATGAAATACATTGTGAACCTCGGCCAATTATGAGGGCAAGTTTATTTTATATGCTTCGGGCCCGATACGTCTTAGGATCTTAAATGGTTTGATATACCTTAAAGCTAACTTCCCCTTCATCCCAAATCTCAACATATGCTTCCATGGAGCTACCTTCATAAACACTTTATCCCCAGGACTAAACTCGAGTGGTCTTCTTCGAATATTTGCATATTTCTTTTGTCTATCTTGAGCTGCCTTCATTCGATCTTTAATGACCCTCACTTTTTTAGTGATAACCTACACCAATTATGCCCCATACAACCTTATGTCCCCTACTTCTTCCCAACACAAGGGTGTCCTACATTTTCATCCATAAAAGGCTTCAAAGGGAGCCATCCTAATTGTTGTCTGATGACTGTTGTTATACATAAATTGTACCAGTGAAAAATGTTTCTCCTAGTTTCCACCAAATTCCAAAGCACATTCCCTTAGTAAATCCTTTAGGATTTGAATAATTCTCTCAGATTGGCCATCAGTCTGAGGATGGAGGCCATGCTGATGTTCAAATTTGTTTCCATGGCACACTGTATATTTGGCCAAAGGCATGAGGTAAACCTTGGATTTTGATCTAAAACGTTTGATACAAGAACTCCATGTAGCCTCACAACTTCATTCACATAAATCTTGGCTAACTTATCAATTAGGTCTGTCATTTTCACTAGTAAGAAAAGGGCAATCTTAGTTAATGGGTCTATAATGACCCAAATTGCATCATTTCCCTTCTTCCACCTAGGTAGTCTCAACACAAAGTCCATTGTGATCATCTCCCACTTCCATTTAGGGATTGGTAATGGCTGTAACAGCCTTGCTGGATTTCAGTGCTCCACTTTTACTTGTTGGTAGATACCATATTTCACCACAAAATCAGCCACTTCTTTTCTCATATTTGTCCACCAATAGTATTGTTTTAGATTCTGGTACATCTTAATACCATCTGGATGTACCATGAGTTTCAACTCATGAGCCTCTTATAATAACTTTTGTTTAAGGACTTTGTTGTCAAGCACATACATGCATCACCCCAACATCACAATTCCATTATCCCCTATTCGAAAAAGAGTTTCACTCCTCGATTCCAATTTACTTCTTACTTTTGACACTTCATCATCAATTTGTTGTGCCTCTAATATATGCTCTCGATACCCTCACTTCACCTATAGTTGAGCCATCAAGGATCCTTCCGGACTCACATTTAATATTTCCCCTAATCTCTTTAGCTCAATCAAGGTTTTCTCATCCTAGATTGTTGGTTCATCCATAACTGCCCTGCTTTTACGGCTAAAGGCATCAGAGACTGCATTCGCTATTCCTGGATGGTATTCCATAATACAGTCATAGTCTTTTATTAATTCTACCCATCTTTGTTGTCGCATGTTCAACTCCTTTTGCGACAACACATACTTCAAACTCTTATGATCTGTAAAGATTTGAACCTGAGATCCATACAAGTAGTATCTCCATACTCATAAGGAAAAAACTATCGCTACCAATTCTAGGTCATAAACTAGGTAGTTGATTTCATGAATCTTTAATTGTCTCAATGCATAAGCAACTACTCTTCCATGCTGGATTAAGACACAACCCAGTCCTTTCCTTGAGGCATCGATGTAGACTACAAAGCCTTCTATTCCTGACAGAAGGATTAATACTAGGGTAGTTGTGAGCCTTCTCTTCGATTCTTGAAAGCTCTCATCGCACTTCTTTGACCACTACCATTTCATAAACTAGAATAGCCATGGACTTTACATAATTACAAAAAAAATAAAATTAGAGTTTAGGATTCTTACCTCTTAGTGAAGTTTGCAGAATCGTATCTTTCGAGTCTTTCCACAAGTCCTAGAGTAATTACAAGGATATACCCTATATTTTCACAATTTAAATGCTTGCAACAATGTATTTATTTTTTGGTTTTAATCATAGTTATCAGACCTGATCCGTGGGTTGATTCGGCTAAGGAACCAGTCTCGGGTTACACGGGTTGACCCGGGTCAACCCAAATCAACCTGGAAAAAAAAATTGAAGTTTTAATATTTCATATGAAAAAATCAAGAAACAATCCATGTGAATATAGGCTATACATGTTATAAATAATGAAGTTTAAAAGATTATTTCAAAAGGTTTTTTATCCCAGATTGAAAAAACAAAACTTTTTTCTTGTAAACATAAAGTATATATACTAAAGGTGTAACAACCCGGCTTTCCAAGCCCAAAACACAATAATTTTTTTATTTTTTTTATGCATTCAATCCACATGGTGCCGGCAATCAATGAATCTAAATCCTCACATCATCGAAATACAATCCATACAATCAACATTTCATTTCAAAGTGAATCTTACACAAACACGTAATATTAAGGTTGCTTGATTTGAAGTTCGTATTAAAAATATATACATAGACATGAGTTTACAGTCTTCTCCTACTAATAGTCATCACAATTTTAAACAAAAAGGATCTAATAAAAGTTATACATTCAGTACATTGATCCATACAAAATACATTGTGATTTAAGATACATCTACATAATTCCTTGCAAAATAGGTTCCCGTGTATCGGGTTTCCTAGACATCTCGTTGGTGTGAAGTCCCTGCAGCAGTACAAACATTTAAGAGAATGCAAATATTTAATAATAATAAGAATGGTAACTCACGGTTTGGCAATTAAATAAAACATTAACAATTATAATTTCTTCATGTATTTGCTACAACAACTAGTAGTACATATAGATACACAAGTTTTCGGATGCCATTCGCCAAAACTAGTCATTCATTTGTGTCGGCCTTCCATGGCGAAAGCTGCGTCGCTGCCGATCCAAAATCGGCAGCAGAAACTGCATTGCTGCCGATCAAGGAATCGGCAGCGAAAACTGTGTTGCTGCCGATCCAGAATCGGCAGCGGAATCTGCGTCGCTGCCGATTTCTGTATCGGCAGCAGAATCTGCGTTGCTGCCGATTCAGAATCGGCAGCGGAAATCTGCGTCGCTGCCGATCCAGAATCGGCAGCGGAATCTGTGTTGCTGCCGATTCAGAATCGGCGGCGGAAATCTGCGTCGCTGCCGATCCAGAATCGGCAGCGAAATCTGCGTCGCTGCCGATTTCTGCTTCGGCAGCGAAGTCACTCTTTTATCCCAGCCATCCATCCGTTTGGATGCCATTAGCCGAAGCTAATCATTCTTTGTCCCGGCCATCCATTCGGACGCCATTAGCCGAAGCTAATCACTCTTTTGTCCCGGCCATCCTTTCGGATGCCATTAGCCGAAGCTAATCATTCTTTGTCCCGGCCATCCCTTCGGACGCCATTAGCCGAAGCTAATCATTCTTTGTCCCGGCCATCCCTTCGGACGCCATTAGCCGAAGCTAATCATTCTTTGTCCCGGCCATCCGTTTGGATGCCATTAGCCGAAGCTAATCACTCTTTTTGTCCCGGCCATCCTTTCGGATGCCATTAGCCGAAGCTAATCATTCTTTAATCAACATTCAAGCGTTCAACAATCTAATATCGGTTCTAACAATATGATAGTACTCAAGTTAAAATATTTCAAGATTCAACGTAAGAAAAAGGAAGGTGCAAGTCACCTACCTGCTCCACCTGTGGGTCGTTCCTGTCTTGATGATGGTCCACTCCCGACCGCACCACCTAAGACATCAATGGTCACAAATTAGCACATTTGTATTTATTTTATTTTTGAATCATATTCATCATCACACTTATTTCAAGAGTTCATATGTTCACATTCAAGTGTTCCCTATTTTACATCATCATAACATGCAATTGTTACTAGCATTTAAGTCATTCCCGCCTAGGAGGCTTATTGTAGGAATTCGGCAGCGAGAACTGGTTCGCTGCGGGCTGCCAGTTCGGCAGCGACAACTGTTTCGCTGCCGGCAGCCAGTTCGGCAACGAAAACTGCATCGCTGTTGGCGCCACAGTTTCGCTGTGCAACGCACAAATCGGCAGCGAATATCAATTCGCTGCAGGAGGTTCAGTTGCGGCAGCGAAACAGAATTTCGCTGCGCAACACACAAATCGGCAGCGAATATCAATTCGCTGCAGGAGGTTCAGTTGCGGCAGCGAAACAGAATTTCGCTGCGCAACACACAAATCGGCAGCGAATATCAATTCGCTGCAGCAGGTTCCGTTGCGGCAGCGAAACAGAATTTCGCTGCGCAACACACAAATCGGCAGCGAATATGAATTCGCTGCAGCAGGTTCCGTTGCGGCAGCGAAACAGAATTTCGCTGCGCAACACACAAATCGGCAGCGAATATCAATTCGCTGCAGGAGCTTCAGTTGCGGCAGCGAAACAGAATTTCGCTGCGCAACACACAAATCGGCAGCGAATATCAATTCGCTGCAGGAGATTCAGTTGCGGCAGCGAAACAGAATTTCGCTGCGCAACACACAACTCGGAACCATCAATTTCAGCACATAGTTCTTCAACAAAATTCCAGCAATAACATCACAGCAGAACGCATTAAATTCCAGCACTAACATCACAGCAGAACACATTAAATTCCAGCAAGAACATCACAGCAGAACACATTAATTGCAGCAACAATCATCACAACAGAACACATTAATTCCAGCAGCAACATCACAACAGAAACACATTTAATTTCAGCAGAACACACACACACATGCATGCTGGCCTACCCCATAGTTAAAGCCAGCTTCTACCATAATTGTTAGATGTTTTGAAATTGACTTTATTTCACTTCTGGTTGCTAGTTCTCCTAGTTAATTTCAGTTTCCCCCATAGTTGGCTTAGGTCTTAGATCAATTTTTCTTAGGGTTTTTCTTCTTCATTTTCGTTTTTGATTTTAAGGGGGAGAGGAAAGGGAGTTCCATGACTCATACCTTCTGAATTTAACTAAGTTTGAGGAAGGTTTGACACTATTCTTTTCTCTTCAGCTGCTGGTTCTCTTCCTTCTTCTTCCTCTCACGTTTTCCAGCTCTCTTTTTCCTCTCCTCTATGCAGCTGCCCACTCCTCTCTCAAGGTCTCATCTCTCCCTCACAAGCTCACAAGACACTCTACTAGTTTGATTCACGTTTTTGATGTGAAAGGGGAAGGGAAGAATGACATGCAGCTGCTGGTTTGGGAAGAAGATGAGTCATTCTCTCTCCCCTCTTTGTATTTATACTACCCATCAAATGAATTGGGTTGTTTGGGGGTTGGTTTAGGTGTGTCCTTATCCTTGTTTGGTTTATCTAAAACCAGTTTTTTTTACCCCTCCCTCCCAGCTGTGCGTCACTGTTGATTGAGAAATCGGCAGCCGAAAACTGCGTCGCTGTCGATTTCTGCATCGGCAGCGAAATCTGCGTCGCTGCCGATTGCTGAATCGGCAGCGAAAACTGCGTCGCTGCCAAATCCAGAATCGGCAGCGAAAACTGCGTCGCTGCCAAATCCAGAATCGGCAGCGAAAACTGCGTCGCTGCCGATTTCTGCATCGGCAGCGAAATCTGCGTCGCTGCCCAATCCAGAATCGGCAGCGAAAACTGCGTCGCTGCCGATTTCTGCATCGGCAGCGAAATCTGCATTCACCACCATCTTTCTCTCTCTCTTTCTCTTTAAATATATATATATATATATATAGACATAGATATATATTTTTGTTTGGGTGTTTACATTCTCCCCTCCTAAATATGAATTTCGTCCTCGAAATTTAAAAAGTTTCACACTCCATACTTGGTAGTTCAAATAAATTGGGGTACTTTTTCCTCATCTCAGCCTCCCTCTCCCAAGTTTCCTCTTCTACTTGAGCATTTCGCCATAAGATTCTGACGATGGGGATCTTTTTGCTCCGTAACTCCTTCACTTCTTGATCTAGTATCCTTATAGGTCTCAATTCCAGTGTTAAGTCTTCCTTGACTTCTACTGGAACCTGGGGTAGAACTCGGGCGGGGTCTACGTCAGCCTTCCTTAACAAGGAGACATGGAACACATCATGGACCCTGGCTAACTGTGGGGGCAAATCCACCTTGTAGGCTACTGGTCCAACTCGTTGTAAGATTTTGAAGGGTCCGATGAAACGGGGAGTTAGCTTCCCTTTCAACCCAAACCGTAACATGTTCTTCCATGGGGCTACCTTCAGGAACACCTGGTCCCCCATACTGAACTCGAGAGGTCTTCTCCTCACATCGGCATACTTCTTCTGTCTATCCTGCGCGGCTTTGATGCGATCCCTGATAGTTCTCACTTTCTCCGTGGTGACTTGGACCAATTCTGCGCCATATAACTTCCGGTCCCCAATTTCCTCCCAACACAAAGGAGTTCTGCACCTCCTACCATACAAGGCTTCATACGGGGCCATCCCTATTGTGGCTTGATGACTATTGTTATACGTGAACTCCACCAATGCCATGTGTTCCTCCCAGTTTCCTCCAAATTCTAGCACACAGGCCCGTAATAGGTCTTCCAAGACTTGGATGACTCTTTCCGATTGGCCATCCGTTTGAGGGTGAAACGCAGTGCTCATGTCCAACCTTGTCCCCAAGGCATGTTGTATGCTCGGCCAAAGTCGAGAGGTGAACCTGGGATCTCGATCCGATACAATGGACACCGGAATCCCATGAAGTCGTACCACCTCGTTTATGTAGATCTTGGCAAGCTTGTCCACCGAGTTGGTCATCTTTACGGGCAAGAATAGTGCGGATTTCGTCAACCGATCTACAATGACCCATATCGCATCATTTCCTTTTCTCCCTTTGGGAAATCCTGACACGAAATCCATGGTGATCATCTCCCACTTCCATTCTGGAATTTGTAATGGTTGTAATGGTCCCGCAGGCCTTTGGTGTTCAACCTTGACTTGTTGACATATCCCACACTTTGACACATACTCAGCTATGTCCCTTTTCATATTAGGCCACCAATAGAGGTGTTTCAGGTCTCGATACATCTTAGTGCTGCCAGGATGTATGGAGAATTTGGACTCATGAGCTTCTTGTAGAATCATCCATTTGACTGTTTCGTCATCAGGCACGTACAACCGTTGTCCCATCATCAAGGATCCATCATCCGCTACTCGGAATTTCATTTCTACCCCGGCCTCCACATTCTTCCTAATCTTGGACCCCACCTTGTCATGGAATTGGGCATGTAGTATATGTTCTCGATACGTTGGTCGCACCAATAATTGGGCTACTAACCCACCTCTTGTATCAATTCCCAAATCTGCACCCAACTCTTTTAATTCTGCCAATTGCCGCTCCTTTCCCACTGTTAAGCTTCCCAAGGAGGCTTTATTTTTTCGACTGAGGGCATCTGCCACCACATTTGCTTTCCCCGGATGGTATTCTATGGTGCAATCATAATCCTTAATGAGCTCTATCCACCTTCTTTGCCGCATGTTCAACTCCTTTTGCGACATCAGATACTTCAGGCTCTTATGATCAGTAAAAATTTGGGTTCGAGACCCATACAAATAGTGTCTCCATATCCTCAAGGCAAATACTACAGCTGCCAACTCCAGGTCGTGCACCGGGTAGTTCACCTCATGAGTCTTTAATTGTCTTGATGCATAGGCGATCACCTTCCCATGTTGCATCAAAACACACCCCAATCCCTTCCCCGAGGCATCACTATATACCACAAAACCCTCGGTCCCTGAGGGGAGAGTTAAGACTGGAGCAGTGGTGAGCCTCCTCTTCAATTCTTGGAAGCTTGCCTCACATTCTTCCGACCACACCCATTTCTTATCCTTCCTAGTTAGCTGGGTCAAAGGGGTTGCAATCAGGGAAAAACCTTCGATAAATCTCCGATAGTATCCTGCAAGTCCCAGGAAACTACGTATTTCAGTGACCGAAGTCGGTCTTTCCCATTTCACGACTGCTTCGACTTTTTGAGGGTCGACAAAAACACCTTCGGCTGAAATGACATGTCCCAAAAACATCACTCTTTTAAGCCAAAATTCACATTTACTCAGTTTTGCATATAGCTGGTGATCTCTCAAGGTTTGTAAGGTTTGTCTCAAGTGTTCTTCGTGCTCCTTGAAAGAATTTGAGTACACCAGTATATCATCAATGAATACCACCACAAACTTATCCAGGTATGGTTGGAAAACCCGATTCATCAAATCCATGAAGAGGGCTGGGGCGTTCGTCAACCCGAACGGTAATACCAAAAATTCATAGTGTCCGTAACGAGTTCTAAATGCGGTCTTTGCTACATCCGCTTCTTTAATCTTCATCTGATAGTACCCTGATCTCAGATCTATCTTCGAGAATGCCCTTGCTCCTTTTAATTGGTCGAACAAATCATCTATCCGAGGCAACGGATACTTGTTTTTCATTGTTATTTTGTTCAACTGTCGATAGTCAATACAAAGCCTATGGGTTCCATCTTTCTTTCTTACAAATAGGACCGGTGCTCCCCAAGGAGAATTACTGGGCCGTATGAACCCTTTGTCTAATAATTCCTGTAATTGAGTCTTTAACTCGTTCAGTTCTGCTGGAGCCATCCGATACGGTTGTTGGGCAATAGGTGGAACTCCAGGAAAAGTGTCTATAGACACCTCTACTTCTCGCTCCGGGGGTAGTCCTGGTAGTTCTTCTGGAAACACATCTGGGAAATCCTTCACCACAGGAATATCCTTCAATCGTGGACCTTCATCATTAGAGTTTAAGATGTATGCGAGGTAACCCATACATCCCTTTCTTAAAAGTTTTTGGGCTGTTACCACCGATATTAAAGCATTCAGTTTGGGAAGTCTCTCTCCTTTAAAAGTTATTTTCTCGCCCTTAGGTGTTTGGAAAGTGACAGTTTTCGCATAACAATCTATTAGTGCTTTGTATTTACTCAACCAATCCATGCCTAGTATTATGTCAAAATCATGCAGCTCTAATGGAATCAAATCTACTTCTGTTCCATACCCGGATAAACTAACCCCCACATCCACATATACAATATTTGTTTCAACCATGTTTCCCATTGGAGTTCCAATTACAAACCCCTTCTCTACCATTTTTACTTCCTTTCTCAATTTAGTGACAATTCTCTTAGCAATGAATGAGTGGGTGGCACCCGGATCAAACAACACATGCACATTAAAACCATTCAATAGAAGTGTACCTGCCACCACATCTGATGCAGCCCTGGCCTCCTCCTGTGTCAGGTGGAAGACCCTCCCCGAGGTCCGATCATTTTGTGCCCTCGGCTTCCCTCGACTGGAGTTTGCCCCTGATTGAGAAGATCTCACTGGCCTATTAACGGTGACTGACTGCTGGTGGCTCTGACTTGGCTGTCTGTAGCTCTGTACTTGTCCGGTGTTCCTCTTGGGGCAGTCCCTCTTGTAATGACCTCTTCCACCACAGTAATGACACCCCTGATTAAGATACTGACAATTCCTCCACCTATGGCCCTCTCCTCTGCACACAAAACATCGCCCGGGGGAAACTGAGCAATCCCCAGGGTGTTTTTGTCCACACTTTACACAAAAAGGATAGTCAACACCCTTGCGGTCACCGGTCCCAGTAGAAGAGTTTGCCCTCGAGTGCGACTGTCCAACCATTACTCTCCCACTTGATTGCTGGTGAGGCGGTAATATCCAACTCCCCTTTTTTCCGTGCTGCTCAAACACTCCACTTTTTCCTTTCTTCGGGTGCGGTGGTCTGCCGCTGAAATAGTCCCCATCTCTCTTTTTGCTTATACTCTGATACCCCCCTTGGCTTTCTCCAATACATGCCTCCAGAGCTTGTGCAGCCTCAATCAACTCCCTCACCGATTTAAATCGCAAGGCGATCAATCCTTGTCTCAAATCCTGTCGTAACCCATCTCTCAACTTTTCAATCATATGTTCCTCTGTCGGCACATAATGTGGGGCGAACAATGAAAGGTCATGGAATCTCCTTTCGTACTCCAATACTGACATATCACCCTGTCTCAATGCCAAGAACTCTTGTTCTTTCACCTTGCGATGATACTTGGAATAAAACTGATTCTCAAACTCTGTCTTGAAATCACTCCAAGTTAGTGTCTCAGTCGCACGCCTCAGCTGAACTGTTTCCCACCATGTCATGGCCCTATCAGACAGTAACTGGGATGCACAATTTACCCTCAAACCCTCGGGTATGCTTATTTGAATCATTGTCTTTTCTACCTTCCTAATCCATCTTCCAGCTATCTCTGCATCTTGTTCCCCCATGTACGGTTCACAGCCCATTTCCCTCATACTCTTAACTAGTCGCACCAGTGGTACCACATTATCCATGGTCATGCTAGTCGTAGGGGCTGCTGGTGGAATCTGCGTGGTGGGAGTTGTTTGTGCCGCTGAACTAGCCATGCCTTCCATCACTGCTTTAACTATTTGTACAAGGAGTCCTGCATCTACATATTATGGGGGCACACCAGTTGGAACAGTAGATGGTTGTGCTTCTGATCTTTCTCGCTGCTCCGTTGCGACTGGGGGTGTTCCCTCTGTCTGATGAGGCCTCGGGCCTTCCCCTGCCACCGTATCTTCCCCCTGCAAGGTTTCGGGTGGTATTATCGGAGCATGAGATGCCGTATCATCTAAGGGATCTTCATCTTGCCAACCTTGGGCACCTCGGTTCATGCCCCTCCTTTCTAAGGAGGGCGGCTCAGTTCGTGTCCCTTGTCGGGTGCGTACCATCCTGAAATTCATCACAACAACACATTTATTAATGATCCTCAGGATCCATACCAAGTGCTCTGATACCAACTGTAACAACCCGGCTTTCCAAGCCCAAAACACAATAATTTTTTTTTTTTTTTATGCATTCAATCCACATGGTGCCGGCAATCAATGAATCTAAATCCTCACATCATCGAAATACAATCCATACAATCAACATTTCATTTCAAAGTGAATCTTACACAAACACGTAATATTAAGGTTGCTTGATTTGAAGTTCGTATTAAAAATATATACATAGACATGAGTTTACAGTCTTCTCCTACTAATAGTCATCACAATTTTAAACAAAAAGGATCTAATAAAAGTTATACATTCAGTACAATGATCCATACAAAATACATTGTGATTTAAGATACATCTACATAATTCCTTGCAAAATAGGTTCCCGTGTATCGGGTTTCCTAGACATCTCGTTGGTGTGAAGTCCCTGCAGCAGTACAAACATTTAAGAGAATGCAAATATTTAATAATAATAAGAATGGTAACTCACGGTTTGGCAATTAAATAAAACATTAACAATTATAATTTCTTCATGTATTTGCTACAACAACTAGTAGTACATATAGATACACAAGTTTTCGGATGCCATTCGCCAAAACTAGTCATTCATTTGTGTCGGCCTTCCATGGCGAAAGCTGCGTCGCTGCCGATCCAAAATCGGCAGCAGAAACTGCATTGCTGCCGATCAAGGAATCGGCAGCGAAAACTGTGTTGCTGCCGATCCAGAATCGGCAGCGGAATCTGCGTCGCTGCCGATTTCTGTATCGGCAGCAGAATCTGCGTTGCTGCCGATTCAGAATCGGCAGCGGAAATCTGCGTCGCTGCCGATCCAGAATCGGCAGCGGAATCTGTGTTGCTGCCGATTCAGAATCGGCGGCGGAAATCTGCGTCGCTGCCGATCCAGAATCGGCAGCGAAATCTGCGTCGCTGCCGATTTCTGCTTCGGCAGCGAAGTCACTCTTTTATCCCAGCCATCCATCCGTTTGGATGCCATTAGCCGAAGCTAATCATTCTTTGTCCCGGCCATCCATTCGGACGCCATTAGCCGAAGCTAATCACTCTTTTGTCCCGGCCATCCTTTCGGATGCCATTAGCCGAAGCTAATCATTCTTTGTCCCGGCCATCCCTTCGGACGCCATTAGCCGAAGCTAATCATTCTTTGTCCCGGCCATCCCTTCGGACGCCATTAGCCGAAGCTAATCATTCTTTGTCCCGGCCATCCGTTTGGATGCCATTAGCCGAAGCTAATCACTCTTTTTGTCCCGGCCATCCTTTCGGATGCCATTAGCCGAAGCTAATCATTCTTTAATCAACATTCAAGCGTTCAACAATCTAATATCGGTTCTAACAATATGATAGTACTCAAGTTAAAATATTTCAAGATTCAACGTAAGAAAAAGGAAGGTGCAAGTCACCTACCTACTCCACCTGTGGGTCGTTCCTGTCTTGATGATGGTCCACTCCCGACCGCACCACCTAAGACATCAATGGTCACAAATTAGCACATTTGTATTTATTTTATTTTTGAATCATATTCATCATCACACTTATTTCAAGAGTTCATATGTTCACATTCAAGTGTTCCCTATTTTACATCATCATAACATGCAATTGTTACTAGCATTTAAGTCATTCCCGCCTAGGAGGCTTATTGTAGGAATTCGGCAGCGAGAACTGGTTCGCTGCGGGCTGCCAGTTCGGCAGCGACAACTGTTTCGCTGCCGGCAGCCAGTTCGGCAACGAAAACTGCATCGCTGTTGGCGCCACAGTTTCGCTGTGCAACGCACAAATCGGCAGCGAATATCAATTCGCTGCAGGAGGTTCAGTTGCGGCAGCGAAACAGAATTTCGCTGCGCAATACACAAATCGGCAGCGAATATCAATTCGCTGCAGGAGGTTCCGTTGCGGCAGCGAAACAGAATTTCGCTGCGCAACACACAAATCGGCAGCGAATATCAATTCGCTGCAGCAGGTTCCGTTGCGGCAGCGAAACAGAATTTCGCTGCGCAACACACAAATCGGCAGCGAATATCAATTCGCTGCAGGAGATTCAGTTGCGGCAGCGAAACAGAATTTCGCTGCGCAACACACAAATCGGCAGCGAATATCAATTCGCTGCAGAAGGTTCCGTTGCGGCAGCGAAACACAACTCGGAACCATCAATTTCAGCACATAGTTCTTCAACAAAATTCCAGCAATAACATCACAGCAGAACGCATTAAATTCCAGCACTAACATCACAGCAAAACACATTAAATTCCAGCACTAACATCACAGCAGAACACATTAAATTCCAGCAAGAACATCACAGCAGAACACATTAATTGCAGCAACAATCATCACAACAGAACACATTAATTCCAGCAGCAACATCACAACAGAAACACATTTAATTTCAGCAGAACACACACACATATGCATGCTGGCCTACCCCATAGTTAAAGCCAGCTTCTACCATAATTGTTAGATGTTTTGAAATTGACTTTATTTCACTTCTGTTTGCTAGTTCTCCTAGTTAATTTCAGTTTCCCCCATAGTTGGCTTAGGTCTTAGATCAATTTTTCTTAGGGTTTTTCTTCTTCATTTTCGTTTTTGATTTTAAGGGGGAGAGGAAAGGGAGTTCCATGACTCATACCTTCTGAATTTAACTAAGTTTGAGGAAGGTTTGACACTATTCCTTTCTCTTCAGCTGCTGGTTCTCTTCCTTCTTCTTCCTCTCACGTTTTCCAGCTCTCTTTTTCCTCTCCTCTATGCAGCTGCCCACTCCTCTCTCAAGGTCTCATCTCTCCCTCACAAGCTCACAAGACACTCTACTAGTTTGATTCACGTTTTTGATGTGAAAGGGGAAGGGAAGAATGACATGCAGCTGCTGGTTTGGGAAGAAGATGAGTCATTCTCTCTCCCCTCTTTGTATTTATACTACCCATCAAATGAATTGGGTTGTTTGGGGGTTGGTTTAGGTGTGTCCTTATCCTTGTTTGGTTTATCTAAAACCAGTTTTTTTTACCCCTCCCTCCCAGCTGTGCGTCACTGTTGATTGAGAAATCGGCAGCCGAAAACTGCGTCGCTGCCGATTTCTGCATCGGCAGCGAAATCTGCGTCGCTGCCGATTGCTGCATCGGCAGCGAAAACTGCGTCGCTGCCAAATCCAGAATCGGCAGCGAAAACTGCGTCGCTGCCAAATCCAGAATCGGCAGCGAAAACTGCGTCGCTGCCGATTTCTGCATCGGCAGCGAAAACTGCGTCGCTGCCGATTTCTGCATCGGCAGCGAAATCTGCGTCGCTGCCCAATCCAGAATCGGCAGCGAAAACTGCGTCGCTGCCGATTTCTGCATCGGCAGCGAAATCTGCATTCACCACCATCTTTCTCTCTCTCTTTCTCTTTAAATATATATATATATATAGACATAGATATATATTTTCGTTTGGGTGTTTACAAAAGGGCTTCAAATCCCACATTGAAAAAATAATTTTTTTCCTTGTGAACATAGAATATATATATATACTAAAGGATTTTAAATCCCATATTGAAAAAATAAAACATTCTTCTAGTATTTATATAGTGAACTTTAAAAAGGGTTAAGAATCAACTAAAAATATAAAAAAAGATAGGTCTGTGGCTAGAAGAAAAAACACATTTGAAAAACAAACCCAAGTCTCAACCTGGATTTATCGACTCACCTGAGTCACGAGTCAACTCGACGGGTCAATCGGGTTTTGTCGGGTTTTTGCTCATCCCAATCTTTTGACTTACCCAGACTGATCCAGCCACTGGGCTGGTCCGAGTTTAATAACTATGGTTTTAATTGTTGTTTTCAAGACGTGAGTATTTCATAAAAACACTTTTGGTACATATGTCTATTCTTCTAGTAGTTATTATACAGTTTTTTTTATATAAAAACATTGTTGGTACATATGTCTATATCAAAAACCCACGTAAGATACTCCATCAAGCCCACCTATCGCTCGGACTTGTGGAGTGACAGGGCTTATGGTTGGGTAAGCCTAATAGGGACCAATAGGGAATCCAAGAGATTACCAATATCCCCTTACTTAAACCGAAGTCCGGCTAACTAGGTTAAAGGCTTCGGGAAAAGGTAACATGGTATGACTCAAAAACCTAACATATAAATACTTAGCTAAAATGTCAAAGGTGGTAACACAAATACAACACAATCTTTTTCTTTAAAACCCTACCCCTAATATTCTTCTTCAACAATTGTTGACTTAAGCATTGGAGGAGCCACTCGGCAACCAACCATGGTGTGGCTTTCCTTTTACTTGTGCAAGTTACTTTAGGATCAAGGCACATGAGGCTCGAATCCAGCCCAATTAACTGAAGATGACCAAACCACACACACACATGTGTGTGTGTGTGTGTGTGTGTGTGTGTGTGTGTGTGTGTGTATATATATATGAACTCATCAGATCAGTGCCATTAAGTATGTGACTTAAATCAAAACATTGTCGAATCCAAGCATCATATTTATCTTGCAACTCCTCAAAATTTTGTTTGCAGCAAACTGGAAATTTGTGCCAAATATTTGTTTCATACACACAAAAAAATACAATATTTCTGATATACCAAATATTTCATGTAAAATACTAAATTTATGTAAAATATATTAATTTTACCTAATATATTTCCCTCAAATTAATTTATATATGATATTTTTCATATTTACCTAATTTTTATATATTACTAAAAAACAACAACTTATTTATTAAATGTATAAATAATTTGCATAGGAAATTTTTTTCCTGTTTTATATTCACATGTTCAAAGTTAAGTCATGTTGACTAAAAAGTCAAACTAAGATATTTAATTGGAACAAGGAAGTATGTTTCATTTAGTTTTGAATATTTTGTTAGAATGTTGGTATTGATTAATATAATAAAAAAAGAAGGCTCAATTATAGTAATAACTTATACATAATTATTGTTTTATGTAAAATGTTATAGGGATGCTAATTATCTTATTTGGGTTAAGTGATGCATAGCTCTTATTTTAAGTAAGAGGTGACAAAGGATAATTCTATTATTTAATTAAAACAAAAGAGAGAGGGAGAGATAGAGAGAGAGATGAAGTTGTGTCTGCATAGGCACATGGGCCTTTTATTGCAACTCTTTGGCTTAGATCCATGATGATTTTGAGTCCTCAAAATTTCTTTAATGACACTCTTGTTTACTTAAACAAATTATGAAATTAATCCAAAATTAATTAATTCATGTAATTGTTCTTTAAATAAAATAAAATGAGGTGTTCACACCTTAATAAATAGTTTAATCACCATATATCCACTAATTAGTCAGGATTTAGACCTGAGCCAATTCATTGAGGCTACTATCCACATGAGATTTTCCATAGAGTTCAGTTCAGTCAAATTTGAGACAGTAATAATGATATACTATAAAGGTAAACTACATTGATGATTATTCTTAGCAGTTGATTTCTCTCATGACATAAAAGTGAAATTAAATTGATAAACATGATGGTAATTTCTGTTTAGAATTTCTGTAAACACCCAATAAAAAAGGGGTAAATCCAGAAATAACCTATATTGTCGCTGTCAATTTCTGAATCGGCAACGACACATTTTTTGTTGACAATTTTTGAGTCACTAGTGGTTGTGTGTGTTGAAAAATCCATGTGTCAGTCATGGTGTAAAACCTAACAAAAAACATTCTAGTCTTTGGTCGTAATACCCTACAAAAATTTAAGTAAAAGCCTAGCTCATGCTAAGTAAGAGTTTAGGGGAGAAAACCGACCTGCCTTAAAGGAGAGATTGGAGTAGGAAAACTCGATTTTAGATAAACCAAAACAAGAACAAGAATACATTTAAACTAGCGCCAAACAACCCACCTCGTATAAGGGGGTATAAATACCATAAGAGAGAGAGAGTGACCCTTACTCTTCCCCAAAACCGGCCAGCTGCATGCAGCAGACCCTCTCCCTCTTTTCCAAAGAGAAGACCCTTAACCCAGCTGCATGCATCTCTCTTGCACCGTAGAGAGGAAATAAGAGTTAAAGAAGAACTATAGATGGCCAAAACCATAGTAGGAGGAGGAGTATTGGTGACCGGCTAGTGCTGCTAGAGAAGGAAAACAAAAGTGGAGAGGAAGAGGAAGAAGAAAATCGAGAGCTGAGGGGAAGAAAACTATAGATCCCTTCTTAAAATTATTGAAAAATCATAAGGTATGAACCAAACCTCCTTCCCCACCTACTCTTGAGACATTAGGACCAAAAAGATGAAGGAAACCCCATGTAGATGACTTAGGATCCTTACACCAGCTGCTAAAGAAAAATTGAACTAAAAAATGTGTGAAAACAAGGATGAAAGGGGACTAAATTCCAAAACACTTAACAAAGAAAAATGAATAATTTGAATGGACAAAACTTGGCAAAGGGGTAGCCATAGCTGAAGGCTGGACATAATGTGTTGTGTGATGAAATGCATAAAAATGACATTGTTGAACTCCTAAGATCATATTCATACTAAAAGTGTGTGCTTAAAAAGAAGTGGACATAATTTGTTTAATCTTCACATTAATCATACATCTCAAAGTCCTCATCATCATCATCATTATTATTATATAGTTAACCTCCCTGTGGTTTGACCCCAGTCTTGCTGGGTTATTTATTACTTCGACACTCCTACACTTGGAAGAAGACTTCAATCTTTTGGTCATGTCAGTTTCCCACCATGTCATAACCCGATCAGACAACAACTGAGTGACATAATTTACCCGCAAGTCCTCAGGTATATTAATATGAATCATAGTCTTCTCTACCTTCCTAATCCACCTTTCTGCTATCTCAGCTTCTTGCTCTCCCATATAGGGTTCACAACCCATTTCTCTCATTTCGTACAACACCACGCTATCTGTGGTTGCAATAATTCTTGGGGTTGACCATGAGGCTTATATAGTCGGTGTTTTTTGAGTTGTAGTGCTAGTCATGCCTTCCATTATTGCCTTAACTATTTGAACCAAAAGTCCTAGATCATTATAAGGTGGGGCAGCCTCGCAAGGACGGTTGGGGGGTGTGCCTCTATTCTTTCTTGTTGTTCCACCCTTGTTAGAGGTACTTCTTCTATCCAGTTTGGTACCCGTTCTTCTTCCACTTCTGCAATTCTTCCACGCAAGGACTCAGACGCTCTTTCTGGAGCATGGGAACTAGTATCATCTAATGGATCCTCATCTTGCCACTCTTTGGTATTTCAGCCTCTAATCCTCCTTTCTATGGAGGGTGGCTCTATTTGTACCCCTTGTTGAGAGCACACCATTCTAAAATAGAACATAACAACTTTATTATCAGCAATCCTTAAGATTCTAACCAGGTGCTCTGATACTAATTGTAACGACCCGACTTTTTCAAGTCAAAAACGATGGAATTTTTTTTTGTTCTCGGTACTTCTCACAATGACATTATGTGAATTAGTAATTAGGTTCCCTTCCTTATCATGGAATCACACGGATATAGTTTTTGTAAATCGACATTCCCATAAGATGGATACTCAATACACATGTCCATAATATTATATTCTCATATTCATACATTTACATTATATCATATTGGCATACTCATGAATTTACATTCCTATTCTAGTCTTGTTATCAACACAAGTTTATACACGAGTGTTGAACAACAACCTTACACAAATAATACCTCCTTTCATACGATCCTCATGTGATTTATCAACACAACATCCTAAAAAATAAGAATACCACATAAATATATTCATATCATCGTATCTATATGTTCGCACATCCACATCCATGTTCCATTATAGTTTTCATTACAAGTCCTTACAAAAGTGTCAAATGGAAAATATTCAACATAAGATTTAAGACATACTATTACATAGCACCTTTCAAAATATGACAACCCGTGAAACAGGTATGGTGAACCTTTCCCCGATTGCATATAAATATAGGGGAACGAGCAACAAACAGGGAGGGAGAAAATAAAAACACCAGATGTGGGGGGGTATTTTTTGAGAAAGAGGAAAAGCAAACGACAGATTTGAGGGAGGCAGAGAAATTTTAGGGGAACAACATATAGAGAGGTGGCGAGAGAACAAAAGGAATAGAGGAAGAAGAGACACAAAGAAGCAGAAGAAAAGAAGAAGAGCCACCGCAACACCACCATCTACAACTGCATTCCACCAACATTTTCAACAAAGAACGTTGTCATAAACCAGTGCAAGGAAGGAAGAAGAGTAGAAACATAGCAGAAGCAAAAAAAAAAAAAACAGAGACTGAAGTGGAAGCCACGCAGAATAGAGAAAGGGCAGAACCGCTATTTGGAATCATCATCCACTGCGAGCACACCACTTGAATGCTGATGTTAGCCGCCGCCGCCACCAATAGCAACACCGTGAGCCGCCGCCGCCAGGTCTGCTTCCCCCTTGCCAGGTTTGCTTCACCCCTGCCTCTCCTTCTTCTCCTTCGCTGCATCATCTCCACTGTTCATGTTGCATGTGAACAGTGGAGAGTGCTCCAGTGTTCACTGGGTTGAACAAGTCCAACCCAACCTTGTTCGAACCGGCTCAAAATAATTGAGTCGAGTTCGACCCAGTCCAAAACAAATTTTCAAAAAAATATTTTGAAAATTTTTTAATTTTCCCGCGTATTTTTCTACTGAATTTTTATTAATATCGGTCTGTATTTTTATATTGTAAAGATACAAATTTGGTATTAAAATACCTAATTTTCATCAAAACATTAAAAAAATAAAAAAATGTGTTTTTGTTTTCACACATACGGTCAAGTCTCAAAAAATCATGTTGTATTTTCATACAATAAAAATGGTTTAGCATACATTTTGGCCAATATTTTGAAAAACTACAAAAAAATCATTTTGTTTTCTTTTAATATTAAGGATTATGTGTTTATACATAAGACATATTCTCGATATTAAAAGGATAGTTTTTTTGATGTTAGAATGGTTAGGTTTAACTCGATAAGATAAGAATCTCCTTACTAATGAGAACTTTTCTTAAACCGTAGATAGACCAGCAAAAAGAAATACAATGAAACCTTAGCATATATCAGACAATTAAACAATGCAGCTTACCTTAGGTAAGCAGTATTTGGGGTGTTAATACCTTCTCTTTACGTAACCAGTTCCCATACCCAATCTCTAAGACCAATTAGGGTTTCTAGTGATCAAAATACTAGGTGACGTGTAACAACCCGGCTTTCCAAGCCCAAAACAACAGTAAATTTTTTTTATATACACTTAATACACATGGTGCCGACAATCAGTGAATCTGAATCCTCACATCATCAAAATACAATCCATACAATCAACATTTCATTTAAAAGTGAATCTTACACAAACACGTAATATTAAGGTTGCTTGATTTGAAGTTCATATTAAAAATATATACATAGACATGAGTTTGCATTCTTATCCTACTAATAGCCATCACAATTTTAAACAAAAAGGATCTAATAAAAGTTATACATTCAGTACATTGATCCATACTAAATACATTGTGATTTAGAATGCATCTACTTAATTCCTGCAAAAGTAGGTTCCCGTGTATCGGGTCTCCTAGACATCTCGTTGGTGTGACGTCCCTGCAGCAGTACAAAACATTTAAGAGAATGCAAATAATTAATAATAATAATAATAATGGTAACTACCGGTCTGGCAATTAAATAAAGCATTAGCATTTATAATTTCTTCATGTATTTGATATAACAGCTAGTAGTACATATAGATACACAAGTTTTCGGATGCCATTCGCCGAAAACTAGTCATTCATTTGTCCCGGCCATCCATCCAGATTCCATAGCGAAAGTTACGTCGCTGCCGATCAAAAAATCGGCAGCAGAAACTGCATTGCTGCCGATCAAGGAATCGGCAGCAAAAACTATGTCGCTACCGATTTCTGTATCGACAGCGAAGACTGCGTCGCTGTCGATCCAGAATCGGCAGTGAAGACTGCGTCGCTGCTGATTTCTGCATCGGCAGCGAAATCATTCCTTTATCCCGGCCATCCATCCGGATGCCATTAGCCGAAGCTAATCATTCCTTGTCCCGGCCATCCATTTGGATGCCATTAGCCCAAGCTAATCAGTCCTTCATCCCGGCCATCCATTCGGACGCCATTAGTCGAAGCTAATCAACCTTTTATCAACATTTAAGCGTTCGACAATCTAATATCGGTTCTAACAATATGGTAGTACTCAAGTTAAAATATTTCAAGATTCAACGTATGAAAAAGAAAGGTGCAAGTCGCCTACCTGCTCCACCTGTGGGTTGTTCCTGTCTTGATGATGGTCCAATCCTGACCGCACCACCTAAGACATCAATGGTCACAAATCAGCACAGTTGTATTTATTTTATTTTTGAATCATATTCATCATCACACTTATTTCAAGAGTTCATATGTTCACATTCAAGTGTTCCATATTTTACACCATCATATCATGAAATTGTTACTAGCATTTAAGTCATTCCCGCCTAGGAGGCTTATTGTAGAGATCGGCAGCGAGAACTGGTTCGCTACGGGCTACCCAATTCGACAGCGAGAACTGGTTCGCTGCCGGCAGCCAGTTCTGCAGCGAAAACTGGTTCGCTGCAGGCTGCCCAATTCGGCAGCGAAAACTGCATCGCTGTTGGTGCCACAGTTTTGCTGCACAACGCACAACTTGGCAGCGAATACCGATTCGCTGCAGGAGGTTCGGTTTCGGCAGCGAAACAGAATTTCGCTGCACAACACATAAATCAGCAACGAATATCAATTCGCTGTAGGAGGTTCAGTTTCGGCAGCGAAACAGAATTTCGCTGCACAACACACAAATCGGCAGCGAATTGATGTTTATTTTCGGCAGCGAAACAGAATTTCGCTGCAGGAGGCTCAGTTGCGGCAACGAAACAAAATTTCGCTGCACAGCCCACAAATTGGAACCATCAATTTCAGCACATAATTCTTCAACAAAATTCCAGCAGAACACACACATGGAAAACCATCAATTACAACATATAATCTTTCAATAAATCCCAGCAGAACACATTAATTTCAGCACAACAACATCACAACAGAACACATTAATTTCAGCATAACAACATCACAGCAGAGCACATTAATTTCAGAACACATTAATTTCAGCACAACAACATCACAGCAGAACACATTAATTTCAGCACAACAACATCACAACAGAACATTAATTTCAGCACAACAACATCACAGCAGAACACATTAATTTCCCCAGCAGAACACACACACATGCATGCTGGCCCACCCCATAGTTAAAGCCAGCCCTCTACCATGATTTGTTATTTCCATTTTATTTATTTGTTAGATGTTTTGAAATTGGCTTTATTTCACTTCTGTTTGCTTGTTCTCCTAGTTAATTCCAGCTTCCTTCACAGCTGGCTTAGGTCTTAGATCAATTTTTTCTTATGGTTTTTCTTCTTCATTTTCGTTTCTGATCTTAAGGGGAAGAGGAAGGAAGTTTCATGACCCATACCTTCTGAATTTAACTAAGTTTGAGGAAGGTTTGACACTATTCTTTTCTCTACTCCTGCTGGTTCTGCTCCTTCTTCTTCCTCTCACGTTTTCCAGCTCTCTTTTTCCTCTCCTCTATGCAGCTGCCCACTCCTCTCTCAAGGTCTCATCTCTCCCTCACAAGTTCACAAATCATTCTCTACTGGTTTGATTTAAGTTTCTGTTGTGAAAGGGGAAGGGAAGAACGGCATGCAGCTGCTGGTTTGGGAAGATGATGGATCATTCTCTCTCTTCTCCTTGTATTTATACTCCCATCAAAAGAAATGGGTTGTTTGGGGGTTGGTTTAGGTGTGTTCTTATCCTTGTTTTGGTTTATCTAAAATCGGTTTTACCCCTCCCTCCCAGCTCTGCGTCACTGTTGATTGAGAAATCAGCAGCGAAAACTGCATCGCTGCCGATTTCTGCCTCGGCAGCGAAAACTGCGTAGTTGCCGATCTAGAAATCGACAGCAGAAACTGCGTCGCTGCCGATCAAGAAATGGGCAGCGAAAAACTGTGTCGCTGTCGATTTTTGTATCGGTAGTGAAGACTGCGTCGCTGCCAAATCCAGAATCGGCAGCGAAAACTGCGTCGCTGCCGATTTCTGCATCGGCAGCGCAAACTGCGTCGCTGCAGATTTCCGCATTAGTATCGAAAACTGCATTCATCATCATCTCTCTCTCTCTCTCTCTCTCTCTATATATATATATATATATATATATATATATATATTTCCTTTGGGTGTTTACATGACGACTCTCATTCTCTTTTTTTTCCACTAATAAAAGATAAGAATTCCTTGTCTCCCTATATTTTCCAAGTAGACATATACACCTAAGAGTGGACGATCGCTGTGACACCATATGTGTGCAACATAATGGCGACTCCACTAGGGACCTTGTGGACTAAGCATTGTTTTATCAGGTTTTTATGTTTGGTTTTTTGTTAATATGCATTTCCTTTTGTTATTTGTGTATGCACTTTAATTCTTGTACAGATTTATTCATGCATTGTATAAAATTGTTTCATGCATCATTCACATTTATGAGAGTTTATACTGAGAAAAAACTTTAGGTTAGATGGGGGACTAACAACTTACCTTACAACTTTTAGTAAATGTTTAAGTTTGTGTAAACCTAAACTCTTCGCTGAGTGCTTAGACTGGTAATGATTGGTGCACATGCCATCCCATTACCTACTGGGGCCCCATATTGCCTTCACGAGGGTGATAATTGGGATAACAAGAGACCCTTTTAAGACCAGACAGAAAGCCACCTAACATATAATGGCTCAAAACCTATCCTTAGAGTATGAACTTCCTAATACGCATGTACATACATTTGCATTCATATACATACATCAATTCATTTATAAATAACATATATACATACAATAGGTTGAAAAATAGGTCCCCTAAGAATCTACAACACCCGACTTCAAGCAAGAAACATGGAAGATAAAGAGCGTGCTCACCGTGACGCCCATTTTCAAGAAGAGTTGGAATCATTAAAGACAAGCGTGGCTCACCTCACTAGCTTACTTGAGCAAATACTGGGAAATAACTCTAGTGAAGTTCCTTCCATCTGACTTATCATCTTTTTTCAGACCCCAACAACAACTCAGCCCGAAGAAATAAGGGGCAAACATGGTTAAGAGCCTCAACATAATCCAACATTTTTGCAAAAGCTTTTGTGGGAAGGCTGACCGAAGGGGAATTGCACCACAGTTACAAAATGGAGTCTGTTCTTATTCTGTCCAAAAATAAATCTCTTTATTTGATCATGCCTACAATGCTTTTTTATTTTTTATTTCTACATGTTTTAGTCTTATTGGTAATTTGGCTCATAACGGCACAAGACTTTCTCTGTCAAATGAGTCTTTCTTGGTAATAAGATCATATGTTTTCCTGTGTTCATAGCATGCTTTCATTTTGGTTGTTGTTTCATGCAAATGACACATTGAGCATAACCTTTACTCACGAAACCATTATGCCAAGAATCCTTTGGTGTGTTTTCCTTTTCTTCCAAAATTATGCATGATCTCACATGCTCATAAGGATTTTTGGGAATTCAAAGTTTAGTACGAAAACCAAAAATCATATTGGTGTTTGTCAAAAACAAATACGTTTTGGAAATTCAAGTGATTTCTTAGAAAGGTAACCATACACCAAGAAAACCTAAAACAAAAAAACAAAACAAAAAAAAAACACCATGAGGTGACTCTAAAGCTGAGTTTTATTTGAATGAATAATAAGAATTCATTTTGCATACACACATGAAAGCAAGGCTTATCGATCCTAAATGCATGATTTTGGAATGAAGAAAGGCCCTTTTTTATATTCCTTTCACGAGGCTGAAATATATCATTTGCAGTCCCTTTTTGAACCTAGTACATTTTTTGAAAATAACCTTGGCTAGGATCACATCCCACACTAGGGGACAAATGCGAGAGATATACTAAAAACCTTGACAATTGAAAGTGCCCAAACAACACTAGGGGGCAACTGTAGGAAAATTCTCAATGATCAAAAGTGTCCAAACAAAGTTGGGGGGCATGAAGAAAAAACTAAAGGGTCCAAAAGATTTGAGCTTCTCATAAAAATAACTAATATGATGATGCTTAACCAAGTGAAGAAAGGAAAAAAAAAACAAATGAAGAGCCCAAACCCAACATTAGGGGCATGATAAACCATTTTGAAAATAAATTCAAATGACAAAAAGTCAAGAAACAAGTACAAGTGATCCTTAGTCTTCAAATCCCTAAAACACCTTTTAAGGCTGCAAATATCCTATTTTTCATAACCAATAGTCAAAGCCTATGTTACGTGCCTAATCAAGCCCTTTCTGATTAAAAGTAAGCAATCTGGATTGGTAAGTAGTGTTTTCTCATGCGAACCAAATCATTATTCATGCAAATAAAATAAATGCTTTGAAAATCGGTTCTTTGTAACCATCAAATTGAAGTGTGAACCTTTTTGACCAACCAGACATCACTTTATATTTTTACCAAAAGCAAAACAAAGATTGTTTCATCACTTATAAAAACTTATCCATAGAAATCACTTGAGTTTTTTTTAGAACGAGTTTGCTTTAAACCAATGTCAAAATAATTTCTGTGTTTGGAATAACTTTGAAATTCCAAAAATTTTGCATGAAACCAACCCTTGTTGATTAGTATTTAAAAGTGTATTTTTATCAAGGTTTTATATCATCTTTTTGCACTTGAAGTATCAATAACTCCTTAACTAGAGCATGTTTTATAATAACAAGTCTGATAATATAAGATACCTTTAATTTATGGCAAATGCTCATTTTAAATGCAGGTATATCTCACAATTCAAAGGATTGATTTTTGTGATTAACTATTGGAAGTGAAAGGACAAAGAAAAGGCTTAGCTTAGGAAGGAGATGTCAATTCAATTCAAATTCAAACATTTATCAGTCATTGGGTCATATCTGGAGCTATAGATCTTGGATTTGAGTTTGGTTTATTTGACTGGAAAGACAAGAAATTGGCCTACAACTTTCATGAATAGGAAAAGACACAAATCTACCATTTTCAAATTCAAAGTTTGGCCACAAAAGAGAAGTCAGAATCTGTCCTGCAATCCAGCCCAAACACTGCTCAAAAGTTTACTCATATCTGGAGTTATAGAAGGCAAAATGACTTGAAATTTAGTGGGTGGAAGGAAAAGACATTTGCCAACAACTTTCATGTAGAAGACATGCTCAAATTCTAATGGTAGCAATGACATTTCATCTAGATAAGAGCTTGAGGGCTATCCACCACGTCCACCAGCAGCACTACTCAATATTTTAGACATATCTTGAGTTGTAGTGATCCAAATGCTTTAAAAATTGGTGGGTGGAAGGAAAAGACAATATTGAACACCTTTCATAAAAAACACTTTGCCAAATTCGAATTGCATCAATGTCATTTCATCCAGCTAAAATGCTTGAGTGCTGATGTCCACCAAATTCACTAAATCAATAGCTGGCCACTACATCAATAATAAATTACCAAATGAATAGTTCTGAATTTTAGCCTATAAAAGGAGGCATTTGCCATTCATTTCGGCATCTTGTTTTTCAGATCAAGATCATGTTCTTGCTCTCTCTCTTTATATTTTTGCAATGCTTAAGTTTTGCTTTCATTAATCTCTTGTTCATGCTTTTCATTTCCTTTACTATACTTAGTTAACTTATATCTTGTTTATGTTCATATATTGTTTATTTATGTTTTTCTTCTTCATAATGTCTAGCTAAGTTCATTATGTCAAGGTGAAAAGGTTTCACTAATGGTATTAGGATAAGTATAATATATACTCAATATGGACTTTAATACTTTTATCCTAAACAACTTGCTATTAACATGTCTTATCATTTTTATCTTATTAATTCTTAATACCTTGCTTGTTAAATGGTTAATCTAGATTTGTGGTGTATAACACTTGGTACATCAAATACTTGATCCTTCAAAGTCTTCGTGTAAACACCCAAACGAATATATATATATATATATATATATATATATATATAAAGAGAAAGAGAGAGAGAGAGATGGTGATGAATGCAGTTTTCGCTGCCGATGCAGAAATCGGCAGCGACGCAGTTTTCTGCTGCCGATTCTGGATCGGCAGCAACACAGTTTTCGCTGCCGAGGCAGAAATCGGCAGCGATGCAGTTTTCGCTGCCGATTTCTCAATCAACAGTGACGCACAGCTGGGAGGGAGGGGTAAAACTGGTTTTAGATAAACCAAACAAGGATAAGGACACACCTAAACCAACCCCCAAACAACCTAATTCATTTGATGGGTAGTATAAATACAAAGAGGGGAGAGAGAATGACTCATCTTCTTCCCAAACCAGCAGCTGCATGTCATTTTTCCCTTCCCCTTTCACAACAGAAACGTGAATCACACCATTAGAGAGTGTCTTGTGAGCTTGTGAGGGAGAGATGAGACCTTGAGAGAGGAGTGGGCAGCTGCATAGAGGAGAGGAAAAAGAGAGCTGGAAAACGTGAGAGGAAGAAGAAGGAGGAGAACCAGCAGCTGAAGAGAAAAGAATAGTGTCAAACCTTCCTCAAACTTAGTTAAATTCAGAAGGTATGGGTCATGAAACTCCCTTCCTCTTCCCCTTAAAATCAGAAACGAAAATGAAGAAGAAAAGCCCTAAGAAAAATTGATCTAAGACCTAAGCCAGCTATGAAGGAAACTGAAATTAACTAGGAGAACTAGCAAACAGAAGCGAAATAAAGTCAATTTCAGAACATCTAACAAATCATGGTAGAGGGCTGGCTTTAACTATGGGGTAGGCCAGCATGCATGTGTGTGTGTTCTGCTGGAATTTAATGTGTTCTGCTGTGATGTTGTTGCTGGAAATTAATGTGTTCTGCTGTGATGTTAGTGCTGGAATTTAATGTGTTCTGCAGAGATGATTGTTGCTGCAATTAATGTGTTCTGCTGTGATGTTAGTGCTGGAATTTAATGTGTTCTGCTGTGATGTTGTTGCTGGAATTTAATGTGTTCTGCTGTGATGTTATTGCTGGAATTTCGTTGAAGAACTATGTGCTGAAATTGATGGTTCCGATTTGTGTGTTGCGCAGCGAAATTCAGTTTCGCTGCCGCAACGGAACCTCCTGGAGCGAATTGATATTCGCTGCCGATTTGTGTGTTGCGCAGCGAAATTCTGTTTCGCTGCCGCAACTGAACCTCCTGCAGCGAATTGATATTCGCTGCCGATTTGTGTGTTGCCCAGCGAAATTCTGTTTCGCTGCCGCAACGGAACCTCCTGTAGCGAATTGATATTCGCTGCCGATTTGTGTGTTGCGCAGCGAAATTCTGTTTCGCTGCCGCAACTGAACCTCCTGCAGCGAATTGATATTCGCTGCCGATTTGTGTGTTGCCCAGCGAAATTCTGTTTCGCTGCCGCAACTGAACTTCCTGCAGTGAATTGATATTCGCTGCCGAGTTGTGCGTTGTGCAGCGAAACTGTGGCGCCAACAGCGATGCAGTTTTTACTGCCGAACTGGCTGCCGGCAGCGAAACAGTTGTCGCTGCCGAACTGACAGCCGCAGCGAACAAGTTCTCGCTGCCGAATTCCTACAATAAGCCTCCTAGGCAGGAATGACTTAAATGCTAGTAACAATTTCATGTTATGATGGTGTAAAATATGGAACTCTTGAATGTGAACATATGAACTCTTGGAATAAGTGTGATGACGAATATGATTCAAAAATAAAATAAATACAACTGTGCTAATTTGTGACCATTGATGTCTTAGGTGGTGCGGTCGGGAGTGGACCATCATCAAGACAGGAACGACCCACAGGTGGAGCAGGTAGGTGACTTGCACCTTTCTTTTCTTACGTTGAATCTTGAAATATTTTAACTTGAGTACTATCATAGTGTTAGAACCGATATTAGATTGTTGAACGCTTAAATGTTGATTAAAGATTGATTAGCTTCGGCTAATGGCATCCGAACGGATGGCCGGGACAAAGAATGATTAGCTTCGGCTAATGGCGTCCGAATGGATGGCCGGGACAAAGAATTGATTAGCTTCGGCTAATGGCATCCGAATGGATGGCCGGGACAAAGGAGTGATTAGCTTCGGCTAATGGCATCCAAACGAATAGCCGGGACAAAGAATGATTAGCTTTGGCTAATGGCGTCCGAATGGATGGCCGGGATGAAGGACTGATTAACTTCGGTTAATGGCATCCAAACGGATGGATGGCCGGAAAAAAAAAAAAGAGTGACTTCGCTGCCGATGCAGAAATCGGCAGCGACGCAGTTCCGCTGCCGATTCTGGATCGGCAGCGACGCGATTCCGCTGCCGATTCTGGATCGGCAGCGACGCAGATTCCGCTGCCGATACAGAAATCGGCAGCGACGCAGATTCCGCTGCCGATTCTGGATCGACAGCGACACAGATTTCCGCTGCCGATTCTGGATTGGCAGTGACGCAGATTCCGCTGCAGCAACACAGTTTTCGCTGCCGATTCCTGGATCGGCAGCAATGCAGTTTCTACTGCCGATTTTGGATCGGCAGCGACGCAGCTTTTGCCATGGAATCCGGATGGATGGCCGACACAAATGAATGACTAGTTTTGGCGGATAGCATCCGAAAACTTGTGTAACAACCCGGCTTTCCAAGCCCAAAACACAATAATTTTTTTTTTTTTTATGCATTCAATCCACATGGTGCCGGCAATCAATGAATCTAAATCCTCACATCATCGAAATACAATCCATACAATCAACATTTCATTTCAAAGTGAATCTTACACAAACACGTAATATTAAGGTTGCTTGATTTGAAGTTCGTATTAAAAATATATACATAGACATGAGTTTACAGTCTTCTCCTACTAATAGTCATCACAATTTTAAACAAAAGGATCTAATAAAAGTTATACATTCAGTACATTGATCCATACAAAATACATTGTGATTTAAGATACATCTACATAATTCCTTGCAAAATAGGTTCCCGTGTATCGGGTTTCCTAGACATCTCGTTGGTGTGAAGTCCCTGCAGCAGTACAAACATTTAAGAGAATGCAAATATTTAATAATAATAAGAATGGTAACTCACGGTTTGGCAATTAAATAAAACATTAACAATTATAATTTCTTCATGTATTTGCTACAACAACTAGTAGTACATATAGATACACAAGTTTTCGGATGCCATTCGCCAAAACTAGTCATTCATTTGTGTCGGCCTTCCATGGCGAAAGCTGCGTCGCTGCCGATCCAAAATCGGCAGCTGAAACTGCATTGCTGCCGATCAAGGAATCGGCAGCGAAAACTGTGTTGCTGCCGATCCAGAATCGGCAGCGGAATCTGCGTCGCTGCCGATTTCTGTATCGGCAGCAGAATCTGCGTTGCTGCCGATCCAGAATTGGCAGCGGAAATCTGCGTCGCTGCCGATCCAGAATCGGCAGCGGAATCTGCGTCGCTGCTGATTTCTGTATCGGCAGCAGAATCTGCGTTGCTGCCGATTCAGAATCGGCAGCGGAAATCTGCGTCGCTGCCGATCCAGAATCGGCAGCGAAATCTGCGTCGCTGCCGATCCAGAATCGGCAGCGAAATCTGCGTCGCTGCCGATTTCTGCTTCGGCAGCGAAGTCACTCTTTTATCCCAGCCATCCATCCGTTTGGATGCCATTAGCCGAAGCTAATCATTCTTTGTCCCGGCCATCCATTCGGACGCCATTAGCCGAAGCTAATCACTCTTTTGTCCCGGCCATCCGTTCGGATGCCATTAGCCGAAGCTAATCATTCTTTGTCCCGGCCATCCCTTCGGACGCCATTAGCCGAAGCTAATCATTCTTTGTCCCGGCCATCCCTTCGGACGCCATTAGCAGAAGCTAATCATTCTTTGTCCCGGCCATCCGTTTGGATGCCATTAGCCGAAGCTAATCACTCTTTTTGTCCCGGCCATCCTTTCGGATGCCATTAGCCGAAGCTAATCATTCTTTAATCAACATTCAAGCGTTCAACAATCTAATATCGGTTCTAACAATATGATAGTACTCAAGTTAAAATATTTCAAGATTCAACGTAAGAAAAAGGAAGGTGCAAGTCACCTACCTGCTCCACCTGTGGGTCGTTCCTGTCTTGATGATGGTCCACTCCCGACCGCACCACCTAAGACATCAATGGTCACAAATTAGCACATTTGTATTTATTTTATTTTTGAATCATATTCATCATCACACTTATTTCAAGAGTTCATATGTTCACATTCAAGTGTTCCCTATTTTACATCATCATAACATGCAATTGTTACTAGCATTTAAGTCATTCCCGCCTAGGAGGCTTATTGTAGGAATTCGGCAGCGAGAACTGGTTCGCTGCGGGCAGCCAGTTCGGCAGCGACAACTGTTTCGCTGCCGGCAGCCAGTTCGGCAACGAAAACTGCATCGCTGTTGGCGCCACAGTTTCGCTGCGCAACGCACAAATCGGCAGCGAATATCAATTCGCTGCAGGAGGTTCAGTTGCGGCAGCGAAACAGAATTTCGCTGCGCAACACACAAATCGGCAGCGAATATCAATTCGCTGCAGGAGGTTCAGTTGCGGCAGCGAAACAGAATTTCGCTGCGCAACACACAAATCGGCAGCGAATATCAATTCGCTGCAGCAGGTTCCGTTGCGGCAGCGAAACAGAATTTCGCTGCGCAACACACAAATCGGCAGCGAATATCAATTCGCTGCAGGAGGTTCCGTTGCGGCAGCGAAACAGAATTTCGCTGCGCAACACACAAATCGGCAGCGAATATCAATTCGCTGCAGGAGATTCAGTTGCGGCAGCGAAACAGAATTTCGCTGCGCAACACACAACTCGGAACCATCAATTTCAGCACATAGTTCTTCAACAAAATTCCAGCAATAACATCACAGCAGAACGCATTAAATTCCAGCACTAACATCACAGCAGAACACATTAAAATTCCAGCAAGAACATCACAGCAGAACACATTAATTGCAGCAACAATCATCACAACAGAACACATTAATTCCAGCAGCAACATCACAACAGAAACACATTTAATTTCAGCAGAACACACACACACATGCATGCTGGCCTACCCCATAGTTAAAGCCAGCTTCTACCATAATTGTTAGATGTTTTGAAATTGACTTTATTTCACTTCTGTTTGCTAGTTCTCCTAGTTAATTTCAGTTTCCCCCATAGGTGGCTTAGGTCTTAGATCAATTTTTCTTAGGGTTTTTCTTCTTCATTTTCGTTTTTGATTTTAAGGGGGAGAGGAAAGGGAGTTCCATGACTCATACCTTCTGAATTTAACTAAGTTTGAGGAAGGTTTGACACTATTCTTTTCTCTTCAGCTGCTGGTTCTCTTCCTTCTTCTTCCTCTCACGTTTTCCAGCTCTCTTTTTCCTCTCCTCTATGCAGCTGCCCACTCCTCTCTCAAGGTCTCATCTCTCCCTCACAAGCTCACAAGACACTCTACTAGTTTGATTCACGTTTTTGATGTGAAAGGGGAAGGGAAGAATGACATGCAGCTGCTGGTTTGGGAAGAAGATGAGTCATTCTCTCTCCCCTCTTTGTATTTATACTACCCATCAAATGAATTGGGTTGTTTGGGGGTTGGTTTAGGTGTGTCCTTATCCTTGTTTGGTTTATCTAAAACCAGTTTTTACCCCTCCCTCCCAGCTGTGCGTCACTGTTGATTGAGAAATCGGCAGCCGAAAACTGCGTCGCTGCCGATTTCTGCATCGGCAGCGAAATCTGCGTCGCTGCCGATTGCTGCATCGGCAGCGAAAACTGCGTCGCTGCCAAATCCAGAATCGGCAGCGAAATCTGCGTCGCTGCCGATTTCTGCATCGGCAGCGAAAACTGCGTCGCTGCCGATTTCTGCATCGGCACCGAAATCTGCGTCGCTGCCCAATCCAGAATCGACAGCGAAAACTGCGTCGCTGCCGATTTCTGCATCGGCAGCGAAATCTGCATTCACCACCATCTTTCTCTCTCTCTTTCTCTTTAAATATATATATATATATAGACATAGATATATATTTTCGTTTGGGTGTTTACAACTTGTGTATCTATATGTACTACTAGTTGTTATAGCAAATACATGAAGAAATTATAATTGTTAATGTTTTATTTAATTGCCAAACCGTTAGTTACCATTCTTATTATTATTAAGTATTGCATTCTCTTAAATGTTTGTACTACTGCAGGGACTTCACACCAACGAGATGTCTAGGAAACCCGATACACGGGAACCTACTTTGCAAGGAATTATGTAGATGTATCTTAAATCACAATGTATTTTGTATGGATCAATGTACTGAATGTATAACTTTATTAGATCCTTTTTGTTTAAAATTGTGATGACTATTAGTAGGATAAGACTGTAAACTCATGTCTATGTATATATTTTTAATATGAACTTCAAATCAAGCAACCTTAATATTACGTGTTTGTGTAAGATTCACTTTGAAATGAAATGTTGATTGTATGGATTGTATTTTGATGATGTGAGAATTTAGATTTATTGATTGCCGGCACCATGTGGATTGAATGCATAAAAAAAAAAAAAAAAAACAATTACTATGTTTTGGGCTTGGAAAGCCGGGTTGTTACATTTGGACTTCTAGAACTCGAGATATGGGCTGAACATTAAACAGTGTCTGGGCTACAGGACAAATTCAGACTTCTTCGTTGTTGCTATAATTTGGACTTGAAAACAGCCTTTTTAAATTTTAGACTCCATGAAAGTTGTAGGCATATGTCTTACCTTTCCATCCATATAAAGCAGACCTAAATCTGAAATCTATAGCTCTATATATGACCCAATTATCGAACAGTATTCCAGTTTGGACTGCACCAACATCTCTTTTCTAAGTTTCGTCCTTTCTTTGTCCTTTCAATTTCAGTATTTAAACTTATCAATCAATCCTTTTATTTATGTGATAAGCCTGCATTTAAGATGAACATTTACCATAAATTAAGGTATCTTATAGTATCAGACTTGTTATTATAAAACATGTTTTAGTTAAGGAGATATTGATACTTCAAGTGCAAAATGCTGATATAAAACCTTGATAAAAATACACTTTTAAGTTTTAATCAGTGACCTAACTAGAAAAAATGATGGTCTCATTGTAATGGATGACCTATCCAAAGAAAAAGGGGAAGAGTGGTATCATTGTAATGGACGACATACCTAGGTGGAAGAATGGTCTAATTGTAATGGATGACCTACCTAGATAAAAAAACATGGAGAATGGTCTCATTGTAATGGGTGACCTACCTAGAAAAACTAATGGTCTCCTTGTAATAGGTGACCTACCCAAAGGGAAAAGGAGAAGAGTGGTCTCACTGTAATGGGTGATTTGCCCAAAAAAATGATGGTCTCATTGTAATGGGTGACCTACCTAGAAAAACTAATGGTCTCCTTATAATAGGTGACCTACCCAAAGGGAAAAGGAGAAGAGTGGTCTTACTGTAATGGGTGATTTGCCCAAAAAAATGATGGTCTCATTGTAATGGGTGACCTACCCAAGTGGAATATGTTTTGAAGAGTCTTGAAGAGATGAGAAGATAGGGCTTAAAGGGATACGATGGCTCAAAGGCATATTCGAAAGGAGGTAGGGTTAGAAAATGCACTACTTGAAAGATTAGGGCTCGAAGGCACACTTGAAAAGAAGTGAGGGCTTAAAGGCGTACTTGAAAGGAGATGGGGTTAGAAAACACATTATCCAAGAGATGAGGGCTCAAAGGCGCACTTAAAAGGAGGTAGGGTTGGAAAACGCACTACCAAGTGATGGTGGCTCAAAGGTGCACTCAAAAGGAGGTAGGGTTAGAAAATGCGCAACCTGAAAGATGAGGGCTCAAAGGCGCACTCGAAAGGAAGTGAGGGCTCAAAAGTGCACTTGAAAAGAGACAGGGTTAGAAAACATGTTACCCAACAGTTGATGGTGAAACATTGATCTATTAATGGTGAAAGAAATGCATTATGATCAATATGCATGTATACTTACTTGAGAGAGGAGTGGGCAGCTGCATAGAGGAGAGGAAAAAGAGAGCTGGAAAACGTGAGAGGAAGAAGAAGGAGGAGAACCAGCAGCTGAAGAGAAAAGAATAGTGTCAAACCTTCCTCAAACTTAGTTAAATTCAGAAGGTATGGGTCATGAAACTCCCTTCCTCTTCCCCTTAAAATCAGAAACGAAAATGAAGAAGAAAAGCCCTAAGAAAAATTGATCTAAGACCTAAGCCAGCTATGAAGGAAACTGAAATTAACTAGGAGAACTAGCAAACAGAAGCGAAATAAAGTCAATTTCAGAACATCTAACAAATCATGGTAGAGGGCTGGCTTTAACTATGGGGTAGGCCAGCATGCATGTGTGTGTGTTCTGCTGGAATTTAATAGGTAGGTCACCCATTACAATGAGACCATCATTTTTTTGGGCAAATCACCCATTACAGTGAGACCACTCTTCTCCTTTTCCCTTTGGGTAGGTCACCTATTACAAGGAGACCATTAGTTTTTCTAGGTAGGTCACCCATTACAATGAGACCATTCTCCATGTTTTTTTATCTAGGTAGGTCATCCATTACAATTAGACCATTCTTCCACCTAGGTATGTCGTCCATTACAATGATACCACTCTTCCCCTTTTTCTTTGGATAGGTCATCCATTACAATGAGACCATCATTTTTTCTAGTTAGGTCACTGATTAAAACTTAAAAGTGTATTTTTATCAAGGTTTTATATCAGCATTTTGCACTTGAAGTATCAATAACTCCTTAACTAAAACATGTTTTATAATAACAAGTCTGATACTATAAGATACCTTAATTTATGGTAAATGTTCATCTTAAATGCAGGCTTATCACATAAATAAAAGGATTGATTGATAAGTTTAAATACTGAAATTGAAAGGACAAAGAAAGGACGAAACTTAGAAAAGAGATGTTGGTGCAGTCCAAACTGGAATACTGTTCGATAATTGGGTCATATATAGAGCTATAGATTTCAGATTTAGGTCTGCTTTATATGGATGGAAAGGTAAGACATATGCCTACAACTTTCATGGAGTCTAAAATTTAAAAAGGCTGTTTTCAAGTCCAAATTATAGCAACAACGAAGAAGTCTGAATTTGTCCTGTAGCCCAGACACTGTTTAATGTTCAGCCCATATCTCGAGTTCTAGAAGTCCAAATGTAACAACCCGGCTTTCCAAGCCCAAAACATAGTAATTGTTTTTTTTTTTTTTTTTTTATGCATTCAATCCACATGGTGCCGGCAATCAATAAATCTAAATTCTCACATCATCAAAATACAATCCATACAATCAACATTTCATTTCAAAGTGAATCTTACACAAACACGTAATATTAAGGTTGCTTGATTTGAAGTTCATATTAAAAATATATACATAGACATGAGTTTACAGTCTTATCCTACTAATAGTCATCACAATTTTAAACAAAAAGGATCTAATAAAGTTATACATTCAGTACATTGATCCATACAAAATACATTGTGATTTAAGATACATCTACATAATTCCTTGCAAAGTAGGTTCCCGTGTATCGGGTTTCCTAGACATCTCGTTGGTGTGAAGTCCCTGTAGTAGTACAAACATTTAAGAGAATGCAATACTTAATAATAATAAGAATGGTAACTAACGGTTTGGCAATTAAATAAAACATTAACAATTATAATTTCTTCATGTATTTGCTATAACAACTAGTAGTACATATAGATACACAAGTTTTCGGATGCTATCCGCCAAAACTAGTCATTCATTTGTGTCGGCCATCCATCCGGATTCCATGGCAGAAGCTGCGTCGCTGCCGATCCAAAATCGGCAGTAGAAACTGCATTGCTGCCGATCCAGGAATCGGCAGCGAAAACTGTGTTGCTGCAGCGGAATCTGCGTCGCTGCCGATCCAGAATCGGCAGCGGAAATCTGTGTCGCTGTAGCGGAATCTGCGTCGCTGCCGATTTCTGTATCGGCAGCGGAATCTGCGTCGCTGCCGATCCAGAATCGGCAGCGGAATCTGCGTCGCTGCCGATTTCTGTATCGGCAGCGGAATCTGCGTCGCTGCCGATCCAGAATCGGCAGCGGAATCGCGTCGCTGCCGATCCAGAATCGGCAGCGGAACTGCGTCGCTGCCGATTTCTGCATCGGCAGCGAAGTCACTCTTTTTTTTTTTTCCGGCCATCCATCCGTTTGGATGCCATTAACCGAAGTTAATCAGTCCTTCATCCCGGCCATCCATTCGGACGCCATTAGCCAAAGCTAATCATTCTTTGTCCCGGCTATTCGTTTGGATGCCATTAGCCGAAGCTAATCACTCCTTTATCCCGGCCATCCATTCGGATGCCATTAGCCGAAGCTAATCAATTCTTTGTCCCGGCCATCCATTCGGACGCCATTAGCCGAAGCTAATCATTCTTTGTCCCGGCCATCCGTTCGGATGCCATTAGCCGAAGCTAATCAATCTTTAATCAACATTTAAGCGTTCAACAATCTAATATCGGTTCTAACACTATGATAGTACTCAAGTTAAAATATTTCAAGATTCAACGTAAGAAAAGAAAGGTGCAAGTCACCTACCTGCTCCACCTGTGGGTCGTTCCTGTCTTGATGATGGTCCACTCCCGACCGCACCACCTAAGACATCAATGGTCACAAATTAGCACAGTTGTATTTATTTTATTTTTGAATCATATTCGTCATCACACTTATTCCAAGAGTTCATATGTTCACATTCAAGAGTTCCATATTTTACACCATCATAACATGAAATTGTTACTAGCATTTAAGTCATTCCTGCCTAGGAGGCTTATTGTAGGAATTCGGCAGCGAGAACTTGTTCGCTGCGGCTGTCAGTTCGGCAGCGACAACTGTTTCGCTGCCGGCAGCCAGTTCGGCAGTAAAAACTGCATCGCTGTTGGCGCCACAGTTTCGCTGCACAACGCACAACTCGGCAGCGAATATCAATTCGCTGCAGGAAGTTCAGTTGCGGCAGCGAAACAGAATTTCGCTGGGCAACACACAAATCGGCAGCGAATATCAATTCGCTGCAGGAGGTTCAGTTGCGGCAGCGAAACAGAATTTCACTGCGCAACACACAAATCGGCAGCAATCGGCAGCGAATATCAATTCGCTACAGGAGGTTCCGTTGCGGCAGCGAAACAGAATTTCGCTGCGCAACACACAAATCGGCAGCGAATATCAATTCGCTGCAGGAGGTTCCGTTGCGGCAGCGAAACTGAATTTCGCTGCGCAACACACAAATCGGAACCATCAATTTCAGCACATAGTTCTTCAACGAAATTCCAGCAATAACATCACAGCAGAACACATTAAATTCCAGCAACAACATCACAGCAGAACACATTAAATTCCAGCACTAACATCACAGCAGAACACATTAATTGCAGCAACAATCATCACAGCAGAACACATTAAATTCCAGCAATAACATCACAGCAGAACACATTAATTTCCAGCAACAACATCACAGCAGAACACATTAAATTCCAGCAGAACACACACACATGCATGCTGGCCTACCCCATAGTTAAAGCCAGCCCTCTACCATGATTTGTTAGATGTTCTGAAATTGACTTTATTTCGCTTCTGTTTGCTAGTTCTCCTAGTTAATTTCAGTTTCCTTCATAGCTGGCTTAGGTCTTAGATCAATTTTTCTTAGGGCTTTTCTTCTTCATTTTCGTTTCTGATTTTAAGGGGAAGAGGAAGGGAGTTTCATGACCCATACCTTCTGAATTTAACTAAGTTTGAGGAAGGTTTGACACTATTCTTTTCTCTTCAGCTGCTGGTTCTCCTCCTTCTTCTTCCTCTCACGTTTTCCAGCTCTCTTTTTCCTCTCCTCTATGCAGCTGCCCACTCCTCTCTCAAGGTCTCATCTCTCCCTCACAAGCTCACAAGACACTCTCTAATGGTGTGATTCACGTTTCTGTTGTGAAAGGGGAAGGGAAAAATGACATGCAGCTGCTGGTTTGGGAAGAAGATGAGTCATTCTCTCTCCCCTCTTTGTATTTATACTACCCATCAAATGAATTAGGTTGTTTGGGGGTTGGTTTAGGTGTGTCCTTATCCTTGTTTGGTTTATCTAAAACCAGTTTTACCCCTCCCTCCCAGCTGTGCGTCACTGTTGATTGAGAAATCGGCAGCGAAAGCTGCGTCGCTGTCGATTTCTGCATCGGCAGCGAAAACTGCGTCGCTGCCGATTTCTGCATCGGCAGCGAAAACTGCGTCGCTGCCAAATCCAGAATCGGCAGCGAAAGCTGCGTCGCTGCCGATTTCTGCATCGGCAGCGAAAGCTGCGTCGCTGCCAAATCCAGAATCGGCAGCGAAAGCTGCGTCGCTGCCGATTTCTGCATCGGCAGCGAAAACTACGTCGCTGCCCAATCCAGAATCGGCAGCGAAAACTGCGTCGCTGCCGATTTCTGCATCGGCAGCGAAAGCTGCGTCGCTGCCGATTTCTGCATCGGCAGCGAAAACTACGTCGCTGCCAAATCCAGAATCGGCAGCGAAAACTGCATCGCTGCCGATTTCTGCATCGGCAGCGAAAACAGCGTCGCTGCCAAATCCAGAATCGGCAGCGAAAACTGCATCGCTGCCGATTTCTGCATCGGCAGCGAAAACAGCGTCGCTGCCAAATCCCGAATCGGCTGCGAAAACTGCGTCGCTGCCGATTTCCAGAATCGGCAGCGAAAGCTGCGTCGCTGCCGATTTCCAGAATCGGCAGCGAAAGCTGCGTCGCTGCCGATTTCTGCATCGGCAGCGAAAACTGCGTCGCTGCCAAATCCAGAATCGGCTGCGAAAACTGCGTCATTGCCGATTTCTGCATCGGCTGCGAAAACTGCGTCGCTGCCGATTTCTACATCGGCAGCGAAAACTGCATTCATCACCATCTCTCTCTCTCTCTTTCTCTTTAAATACATATATATATATATATATATATATATATGTATATATATTTTTGTTTGGGTGTTTACATTCTCCCCTCCTAAATATGAATTTCGTCCTCGAAATTTAAGAAGTTTCACACTCCATACCTGGTAGTTCAAATAAATTGGGGTACTTTTTCATCATCTCAGCCTCCCTCTCCCAAGTTTCCTCTTCTACTTGAGCATTTCGCCATAAGATTCTGACGATGGGGATCTTTTTGCTCCGTAACTCCTTCACTTCTTGATCTAGTATCCTTATGGGTCTCAATTCCAGTGTTAAGTCTTCCTTGACTTCTACTGGAACCTGGGGTAGAACTCGGGCGGGGTCTACATCAGCCTTCCTTAATAAGGAGACATGGAACACATCATGGACCCTGGCTAACTGTGGGGGCAAATCCACCTTGTAGGCTACTGGTCCAACTCGTTGTAAGATTTTGAAGGGTCCGATGAAACGGGGAGTTAACTTCCCTTTCAACCCAAACCGTAACATGTTCTTCCATGGGGCTACCTTCAGGAACACCTGGTCCCCCATACTGAACTCGAGAGGTCTTCTCCTCACATCGGCATACTTCTTCTGTCTATCCTGCGCGGCTTTGATGCGATCCCTGATAGTTCTCACTTTCTCCGTGGTGACTTGGACCAACTCTGCGCCATATAACTTCCGGTCCCCAATTTCCTCCCAACACAAAGGAGTTCTGCACCTCCTACCATACAAGGCTTCATACGGGGCCATCCCTATTGTGGCTTGATGACTATTGTTATACGTGAACTCCACCAATGCCATGTGTTCCTCCCAGTTTCCTCCAAATTCTAGCACACAGTCCCGTAATAGGTCTTCCAAGACTTGGATGACTCTTTCCGATTGGCCATCCGTTTGAGGGTGAAACGCAGTGCTCATGTCCAATCTTGTCCCCAAGGCATGTTGTATGCTCGGCCAAAGTCGAGAGGTGAACCTGGGATCTCGATCCGATACAATGGACACCGGAATCCCATGAAGTCGTACCACCTCATTTATGTAGATCTTGGCAAGCTTGTCCACCGAGTCGGTCATCTTTACGGGCAAGAATAGTGCGGATTTCATCAACCGATCTACAATGACCCATATCGCATCATTTCCTTTTCTCCCTTTGGGAAATCCTGACACGAAATCCATGGTGATCATCTCCCACTTCCATTCTGGAATTTGTAATGGTTGTAATGGTCCCGCAGGCCTTTGGTGTTCAACCTTGACTTGTTGACATATCCCACACTTTGACACATACTCAACTATTTCCCTTTTCATATTAGGCCACCAATAGAGGTGTTTCAGGTCTCGATACATCTTAGTGCTGCCAGGATGTATGGAGAATTTGGACTCATGAGCTTCTTGTAGAACCATTCGTTTGACTGTTTCGTCATCAGGCACGTACAACCGTTGTCCCATCATCAAGGATCCATCATCCGCTACTCAGAATTTCATTTCTACCCCGGCCTCCACATTCTTCCTAATCTTGGACCCCACCTTGTCCTGGAATTGGGCATGTAGTATATGTTCTCGATACGTTGGTCGCACCAATAATTGGGCTACTAACCCACCTCTTGCATCAATTCCCAAATCTGCACCCAACTCTTTTATTTCTGCCAATTGCCGCTCCTTTCCCACTGTTAAGCTTCCCAAGGAGGCTTTATTTTTTCGACTGAGGGCATCTGCCACCACATTTGCTTTCCCCGGGTGGTATTCTATGGTGCAATCATAATCCTTAATGAGCTCTATCCACCTTCTTTGCCGCATGTTCAACTCCTTTTGCGACATCAGATACTTCAAGCTCTTATGATCAGTAAAAATTTGGGTTCGAGACCCATACAAATAGTGTCTCCATATCCTCAAGGCAAATACTACAGCTGCCAACTCCAGGTCGTGCACCGGGTAGTTCACCTCATGAGTCTTTAATTGTCTTGATGCATAGGCGATCACCTTCCCATGTTGCATCAAAACACACCCCAATCCCTTCCCCGAGGCATCACTATATACCACAAAACCCTCGGTCCCTGAGGGGAGAGTTAAGACTGGAGCAGTGGTGAGCCTCCTCTTCAATTCTTGGAAGCTTGCCTCACATTCTTCCGACCACACCCATTTCTTATCCTTCCTAGTTAGCTGGGTCAAAGGGGTTGCAATCAGGGAAAAACCTTCGATAAATCTCCGATAGTATCCTGCAAGTCCCAGGAAACTACGTATTTCAGTGACTGAAGTTGGTCTTTCCCATTTCACGACTGCTTCGACTTTTTGAGGGTCGACAAAAACACCTTCGGCTGAAATGACATGTCCCAAAAACATCACTCTTTTCAGCCAAAATTCACATTTACTCAGTTTTGCATATAGCTGGTGATCTCTCAAGGTTTGTAAGGTTTGTCTCAAGTGTTCTTGGTGCTCCTTGAAAGAATTTGAGTACACCAGTATATCATCAATGAATACCACCACAAACTTATCCAGGTATGGTTGGAAAACCCGATTCATCAAATCCATGAAGAGGGCTGGGGCGTTCGTCAACCCGAACGGTAACACCAAAAATTCATAGTGTCCGTAACGAGTTCTAAATGCGGTCTTTGCTACATCTGCTTCTTTAATCTTCATCTGATAGTACCCTGATCTCAGATCTATCTTCGAGAATGCCCTTGCTCCTTTTAATTGGTCGAACAAATCATCTATCCGAGGCAACGGATACTTGTTTTTCATTGTTATTTTGTTCAACTGTCGATAGTCAATACAAAGCCTATGGGTTCCATCTTTCTTTCTTACAAATAGGACCGGTGCTCCCCAAGGAGAATTACTGGGCCGTATGAACCCTTTGTCTAATAATTCCTGTAATTGAGTCTTTAACTCGTTCAGTTCTGCTGGAGCCATCCGATACGGTTGTTGGGCTATAGGTGAGACTCCAGGAAAAGTGTTTATAGACACCTCTACCTCTCGCTCCGGGGGTAGTCCTGGTAGTTCTTCTGGAAACACATCTGGGAAATCCTTCACCACAGGAATATCCTTCAATCGTGGACCTTCATCATTAGAGTTTAAGATGTATGCGAGGTAACCCATACATCCCTTTCTTAAAAGTTTTTGGGCTGTTACCACCGATATTAAAGCATTCAGTTTGGGAAATCTCTCTCCTTCAAAAGTTATTTTCTCGCCCATAGGAGTTTGGAAAGTAACAGTTTTCGCATAACAATCTATTAATGCTTTGTATTTACTCAACCAATCCATGCCTAGTATTATGTCAAAATCATGCAGCTCTAAGGGAATCAAGTCTACTTCTGTTTCATACCCGGATAAACTAACCCCCACATCCACATATACAATATTTGTTTCAACCATGTTTCCCATTGGAGTTCCAATTACAAACCCCTTCTCTACCATTTTTACTTCCTTTCTCAATTTAGTGACAATTCTCTTAGCAATGAATGAGTGGGTGGCACCCGGATCAAACAACACATGCACATTAAAACCATTCAATAGAAGTGTACCTGCCACCACATCTGATGCAGCCCTGGCCTCCTCCTGTGTCAGGTGGAAGACCCTCCCCGAGGTCCGATCATTTTGTGCCCTCGGCTTCCCTCGACTGGAGTTTGCCCCTGATTGAGAAGATCTCACTGGCCTATTAACGGTGACTGACTGCTGGTGGCTCTGACTCGGCTGTCTGTAGCTCTGTACTTGTCCGGTGTTCCTTTTGGGGCAGTCCCTCTTGTAATGACCTCTTCCACCACAGTAATGACACCCCTGATTAAGATACTGACAGTTCCTCCACCTATGGCCCTCTCCTCTGCACATAAAACATCGCCCGGGGGAAACTGAGCAATCCCCAGGGTGTTTTTGTCCACACTTTACACAAAAAGGATAGTCAACACCCTTGCGGTCACCGGTCCCAGTAGAAGAGTTTGCCCTCGAGTGCGACTGTCCAACCATTACTCTCCCACTTGATTGCTGGTGAGGCGGTAATATCAAACTCCCTTTTTTTCCATGCTCAAACACTCCACTTTTTCCTTTCTTCGGGTGCGGTGGTCTGCCGCTGAAATAGTCCCCATCTCTCTTTTTGCTTATACTCTGATACCCCCCTGGCTTTCTCCAATACATGCCTCCAGAGCTTGTGCAGCCTCAATCAACTCCCTCACCGATTTAAATCGCAAGGCGATCAATCCTTGTCTCAAATCCTGTCGTAACCCATCTCTCAACTTTTCAATCATATGTTCCTCTGTCGGCACATAATGTGGGGCGAACAATGAGAGGTCATGGAATCTCCTTTCGTACTCCAACACTGACATATCACCCTGTCTCAATGCCAAGAACTCTTGTTCTTTCACCTTGCGATGATACTTGGAATAAAACTGATTCTCAAACTCTATCTTGAAATCACTCCAAGTTAGTGTCTCAGTCGCACACCTCAGCTGAACTGTTTCCCACCATGTCATGGCCCTATCAGACAGTAACTGGGATGCACAATTTACCCTCAAACCCTCGGGTATGCTTATTTGAATCATTGTCTTTTCTACCTTCCTGATCCATCTTCCAGCTATCTCTGCATCTTGTTCCCCCATGTACGGTTCACAGCCCATTTCCCTCATACTCTTAACTAGTCGCACCAGTGGTACCACATTATCCATGGTCATGCTAGTCGTAGGGGCTGCTGGTGGAATCTGCGTGGTGGGAGTTGTTTGTGCCGCTGAACTAGCCATGCCTTCCATCACTGCTTTAACTATTTGTACAAGGAGTCCTGCATCTACATATTGTGGGGGCACACCAGTTGGAACAGTAGATGGTTGTGCTTCTGATCTTTCTCGCTGCTTCGTTGCGACTGGGGGTGTTCCCTCTGTCTGATGAGGCCTCGGGCCTTCCCCTGCCACCGTATCTTCCCCCTGCAAGGTTTCGGGTGGTATTATCGGAGCATGAGATGCCGTATCATCTAAGGGATCTTCATCTTGCCAACCTTGGGCACCTCGGTTCATGCCCCTCCTTTCTAAGGAGGGCGGCTCAGTTCGTGTCCCTTGTCGAGTGCGTACCATCCTGAAATTCATCACAACAACACATTTATTAATGATCCTCAGGATCCATACCAAGTGCTCTGATACCAACTGTAACAACCCGGCTTTCCAAGCCCAAAACACAGTAATTGTTTTTTTTTTTTTTTATGCATTCAATCCACATGGTGCCGGCAATCAATAAATCTAAATTCTCACATCATCAAAATACAATCCATACAATCAACATTTCATTTCAAAGTGAATCTTACACAAACACGTAATATTAAGGTTGCTTGATTTGAAGTTCATATTAAAAATATATACATAGACATGAGTTTACAGTCTTATCCTACTAATAGTCATCACAATTTTAAACAAAAAGGATCTAATAAAGTTATACATTCAGTACATTGATCCATACAAAATACATTGTGATTTAAGATACATCTACATAATTCCTTGCAAAGTAGGTTCCCGTGTATCGGGTTTCCTAGACATCTCGTTGGTGTGAAGTCCCTGCAGTAGTACAAACATTTAAGAGAATGCAATACTTAATAATAATAAGAATGGTAACTAACGGTTTGGCAATTAAATAAAACATTAACAATTATAATTTCTTCATGTATTTGCTATAACAACTAGTAGTACATATAGATACACAAGTTTTCGGATGCTATCCGCCAAAACTAGTCATTCATTTGTGTCGGCCATCCATCCGGATTCCATGGCGAAAGCTGCGTCGCTGCCGATCCAAAATCGGCAGCAGAAACTGCATTGCTGCCGATCCAGGAATCGACAATCTAATATCGGTTCTAACAATATGATAGTACTCAAGTTAAAATATTTCAAGATTCAACGTAAGAAAAGAAAGGTGCAAGTCACCTACCTGCTCCACCTGTGGGTCGTTCCTGTCTTGATGATGGTCCACTCTCGACCGCACCACCTAAGACATCAATGGTCACAAATTAGCACAGTTGTATTTATTTTATTTTTGAATCATATTCGTCATCACCCTTATTCCAAGAGTTCATATGTTCACATTCAAGAGTTCCATATTTTACACCATCATAACATGAAATTGTTACTAGCATTTAAGTCATTCCTGCCTAGGAGGCTTATTGTAGGAATTCGGCAGCGAGAACTTGTTCGCTGCGGGCTGTCAGTTCGGCAGCGACAACTGTTTCGCTGCCGGCAGCCAGTTCGGCAGCGAAAACTGCATCGCTGTTGGCGCCACAGTTTCGCTGCACAACACATAACTCGGCAGCGAATATCAATTCGCTGCAGGAAGTTCAGTTGCGGCAGCGAAACAGAATTTCGCTGCGCAACACACAAATTGGAACCGTCAATTTCAGCACATAGTTCTTCAATGAAATTCCAGCAATAACATCACAGCAGAACACATTAAATTCCAGCAACAACATCACAGCAGAACACATTAAATTCCAGCACTAACATCATAGCAGAACACATTAAATTCCAGCAATAACATCACAGCAGAACACATTAATTTCCAGCAACAACATCACAGCAGAACACATTAAATTCCAGCAATAACATCACAGCAGAACACATTAATTGCAGCAACAATCATCACAGCAGAACACATTAAATTCCAGCACTAACATCACAGCAGAACACATTAATTTCCAGCAACAACATCACAGTAGAACACATTAAATTCCAGCAGAACACACACACATGCATGCTGGCCTACCCCATAGTTAAAGCCAGCCCTCTACCATGATTTGTTAGATGTTCTGAAATTGACTTTATTTCGCTTCTGTTTGCTAGTTCTCCTAGTTAATTTCAGTTTCCTTCATAGCTGGCTTAGGTCTTAGATCAATTTTTCTTAGGGCTTTTCTTCTTCATTTTCGTTTCTGATTTTAAGGGGAAGAGGAAGGGAGTTTCATGACCCATACCTTCTGAATTTAACTAAGTTTGAGGAAGGTTTGACACTATTCTTTTCTCTTCAGCTGCTGGTTCTCCTCCTTCTTCTTCCTCTCACGTTTTCCAGCTCTCTTTTTCCTCTCCTCTATGCAGCTGCCCACTCCTCTCTCAAGGTCTCGTCTCTCCCTCACAAGCTCACAAGACACTCTCTAATGGTGTGATTCACGTTTCTGTTGTGAAAGGGGAAGGGAAAAATGACATGCAGCTGCTGGTTTGGGAAGAAGATGAGTCATTCTCTCTCCCCTCTTTGTATTTATACTACCCATCAAATGAATTAGGTTGTTTGGGGGTTGGTTTAGGTGTGTCCTTATCCTTGTTTGGTTTATCTAAAACCAGTTTTACCCCTCCCTCCCAGCTGTGCGTCACTGTTGATTGAGAAATCGGCAGCGAAAGCTGCGTCGCTGTCGATTTCTGCATCGGCAGCGAAAACTGCGTCGCTGCCAAATCCAGAATTGGCAGCGAAAGCTGCGTCGCTGTCGATTTCTGCATCGGTAGCGAAAACTGCGTCGCTGCCAAATCCAGAATCGGCAGCGAAAACTGCATCGCTGCCGATTTCTGCATCGGCAGCGAAAATAGCGTCACTGCCAAATCCAGAATCGGCTGCGAAAACTCCGTCGCTGCCGATTTCTGCATCGGCAGCGAAAACTGCATTCATCACCATCTCTCTCTCTCTCTTTCTCTTTAAATATATATATATATATATATATATATATATATATATATATAGACATATATATATTTTCGTTTGGGTGTTTACACCAAATGACTTCAATTTTTTTTTTTGGAAAGATAAGACAATTTCCTAGAACTTTCATGAGTATAGTTGATTCCAATTCTGATGTTAACAATGATGTTTTGTTTAGACAAGAAGATAAGAATTTTCACCAAGTCAATAGTTGGTCACCCACTCAACAATTAGTCATCAAATCAATAGTTCTAAATTTTGGCCTATAAAAGGAGACATTTGCCATGCATTTAGGAGTTGGGTTGTTTAGATCAAGATCATGCTTTTTATTTCTCTCTTTTTATTTTTTGTAATTCTTAAGTTTTGCTTTCTTTAATATCTTGTTTATGCTTTTCATTTCCTTACCTTTACTTGGTTAACTTGTATCTTATTTATGTTCTTATTTTGTTTATTTATGCTTCTCTTCTTGATGTGCTGTGAATGATTCAAAAATCGGCAACAATGATTCTAACGAAAATGAATGAAGGATGGGTCTGGTTGTGTTGTCTTTCTTTTGGTATTTAGGTTGGATTGTAGTGATTTAAGGTAAATAAGATGGAGGATAGACTAGAATGATACTTTGATAAGTCGATCTGGACGCCACAAAGATCAATCTAGGATTTCGACGCCACACTCTTTGTGATTGAAGAGTGATAAGTCAGGTAGGGTTCTTCACAAAATGAATTTGGAAGAACAACTCTTAATTCTCTGAATTAAGTTTCAAATCTTGGCTAAAAAGTGTTTATTACATATTCTGATACATATTTATCATTGGAACATCCCTCCAAAGTTAGGTGAATTCAACATGATAGAAGTCAAGCCTAAAAATTAGACTTTTAATAAAGTAAGTAGATAAATTTAACTAACACATGTTTTTTTTAACATTTCTGAAACATAAGTAGACCAAATTTAAAACAACTATAACTTTTGACACAAAAGTTCAATGCAAGCATGGTTGGACAATCTAGAAAGATCACGTTCTGAACTTGAATTTTACCTACATAAGTCTTGTTATCACATACATTGGATGACTTCAAATTCGGGTTCAAATCTATCTACTGTTCTGACCGTAAACAACATCAATTCCTTCACTTATTTGCATTATCAATCCAAATACAAGTAGCCCAGCATCAAAAGAACCATTAAGGGCTTTTCCCATCTCCAAGTTCCAATTGTAGGCAAATAAGCACCCTTGAACCAATTTCAAACTGATTGCTAATTTTTAACTCCGACGCAGCTTCAATCATTGCAATTTGATTCGTCATGGCCCGTTGTAGTTGTTTTGCTCTCGCTCTTGTCATTGGACCATCTGAATCCTCTTGCATATTAGATTCAGCTTTACAAGATGGATTATAATTCCCATGATGCACATCATCAGCCTCAGGTTGATAATGATTTGTCCTTAAATCAGAATCATCATCATCATCCAAGTATGGAGTCAAGTCTTTCACATTAAAAGTAGCTGATATGTTGTAATCACCAGGAAGATCTACCTTATACGCATTGTCATTCACCTTCTCTATAATCCGAAATGGACCATCAGCTCTTGGCATCAACTTGGACTTACATGTGCTTGGAAATCTGCCCTTACTAATATGAATCCAAACAAGATCTCTACGTTCAAACTTGACCATCTTTCACCCCTTGTTAGCTTGTTTAGCATACTTTGTTGTTTTCTCCTCAATATGTAGTCGAACCTGCTCATGTAGTTTCTTCATCAATTCTGCCTTTCTAATTCCATCCATAGATGTCCTCTCATCAATTGGAATATGAACAAGATCAATAGGAACACAAGGATTAAAGCCATACACAACCTTAAATTTTGTAGCCCCATACACACTACAATTATATGCAAACTCCACAATAGGCAAACAAGTATCCCAACTCTTCAAATTCTTATGTATAACAGCTCGTAACAAAGAAGATAAAGTTCGGTTTACTACCTCAGTTTGTCCATCAGTTTGTGGATGACATGTCGTACTAAAAAGTAACTTTGTTCCAAGTTTCCTCCAAAGAGTCTTCCAAAAGTGGCTTAAGAATTTTGTATCATGATCAGAGACAATGCTTTTAGGAATTCCATGCAAACGAACAATCTCTTGAAAGAACAAATCAGCAACATGTGCTGCATCGTCAGTTTTCTTACAAGGAATGAAATGGGACATTTTGGAGAATCGATCAACCACCACCATTATTGAATCCTTCCCACGTTGTGTTCTTGGTAATCCAAGTACAAAGTCCATGCTAATGTCCATCCATGGTTGCTCTGGAATAGGCAGTGGCATATATAGTCCATACGCATTCTCTTTACCCTTAGCTCTCTTGCAAATAGCACATCTTTCAATCACCTTGTGTACATCCCATAGCATACTGGGCCAAAAAAAATGTTCTTTCAGCAGCTCATAAGTCTTCTTCTCCCTAAAATGACCACTATGACCACCACTATGAGCCTCTCGCACAAGCAACTCCCGTAACGAACCTGAAGGAATACACATTCTGCCCATTTTGAACAAGTAACCTTCATGCATAAAGAACCCATCACAAGCTCCCTTTGCATATTCGGCAACCACATTAGCAAAGTAGGAATCATTGGCATACTGATCCTTCATTTGTTCAAAACCCATCAATCTTGCATTCAACATAGAGATCAGTGCATACCTCCTAGAAAGAGCATTAGCAACCACATTAACTTGCCCTTTCTTGTACTTTATGACATAAGAAAATGACTCCATGAACTCCACCCATTTAGCGTGTCTTCGATTCAGCTTGCTTTGCCCCTTAAGATACTTCAAGGCTTCATGATCAGTATGTATAACAAATTCTTTAGGCAACAAGTAGTGCTGCCATACCTCTAGAGCCCGAGTCAAAGCATAAAACTCCTTGTCGTAAATAGAGTAGTTCAAACGCGCTCCATTTAACTTTTCACTGAAGAATGCAATCGGCCTCTTTTCTTGCATCAAAACAGCACCAATTCCAACCCCGGAAGCATCACACTCTATTTCGAATGTTTTAGCAAAGTCTGGAAGTGCTAAAACTGGAGCAGTACACAACTTTTCCTTAATTAGCTCAAAAGCTTTCTGCGCATCTTCACTCCATCTAAACTCTTTCCCTTTTTTCAAGCATTCTGTCATAGGAGCAACAATAGAGTTGAAGTCTTTCACAAATCGCCTGTAGAAAGAAGCCAAACCATGGAAACTCCTCACATCAGTGATAATAGCAGGTTTTGGCCAGTCTCGAATTGCCTCAATTTTCTCCTCATCAACTCTAACTCCCCTGCTAGAGATAATATATCCAAGAAACATGACACTTTCTTTACAGAAGTAACACTTTGTGAGTTTCCCATACAACTTAGAATCTTGCAAAGTCTCAAACACAACTCTCAGATGCTTCACATGATCATCAAAGGTCTTGCTATACACCAGGATGTCGTCAAAATATACTACAACAAACAGCCCAATATACTTCCTCAAAACATGATTCATAAGCCTCATAAATGTACTAGGCGCATTAGATAACCCAAACGACATTACCATCCATTCATATAACCCCTGTTTAGTTTTAAATGTTGTTTTCCATTCTTCTCCCTCTTTCATTCTAATTTGGTGATAGCCACTCATCAAATTGACTTTAGAAAACAATGCAGCACCATGCAACTCATCAAGCAAATCATCAAGTCTGGGTATAGGAAATCGATACTTAACTGTTATTTTGTTGATAGCGTGGCTGTCCATACACATCCTCATGGTACCATCTTTCTTCGATACTAGCAAAGTAGGTACGGAACATGGACTAAGTGATTCTCACACATAGCCCTTCTCTAAGAGCTCATCGACCTGCCTTTGAATCTCTTTCGCTTCCTCTGGATTACATTTGTATACTGGTCTATTAGGAAGTGAAGCTCCTGGCACTAAATCAATTTGATGCTCAATACCACGAATAGGTGGTAACCCTTTAGGTAATTCATCTAGAAACACATCTTTAAATTCTTCAAGTAATTCCTTAATCTATCTTGGTAAGTCCAATCCTTCTACTTTGTAGTAGTTGCTTTGCCCATACCATGAAAACAATCCTTGTTGTGGCTAATGCTTGTTTGATGTCTCCTTTTTTGGCTAACAACAGCCCCTTACGTGATGTCACCTCCTTTTGTTGGCTTCGTAACTGATCCTCTCTAACTTGTTGAGAACTCAATGGTAACAAGTTCACCTTCTTTCCATTCAGCATAAAAGAATAAGTGTTCTTTCGTCCATTGTAGGTCACATCCTTATCAAACTACCATGGACGACCCAACAACAAATGGCTAGCTGACATTGGCGCAACATCACACAAAACCTCGTCGTGATATATTTTAATGGAAAAAGGTACACGAACTTGCTTTGTCACCCGAATCTCCCCATTCTCATTCAGCCATCGCAAACTATAGGGTCTGGGATATGGAAGGGTATTTAAACCTAATTTCTCTACCAAGGTAGTTGACGCAACATTAGTGCAACTTCCATTATCAATGATCATCCCACACACCTTATCTCGAATCTGACATCGAGTATGAAAGATGTTCTCGCGTTGCTCATCACTAACATCAATTTGTGCATTCAGAACCCGTTGAACAACCAACAAATCTCCCTTCACTGGTTCGAAATCCTCTTCTTATTCAGCCACTTGTACCTCATCTTCATCTTCAATTTCAACCTCATCTCCACTGATCAGCTCTCCATGATCCCCAATTGGATCTTTGTCAGCTTCTATAATATCATTTCATGGCACCCTAAGTGCTTGCCTCTGTTGGGGTTGCAAATTATTTCTTTGCATCATTTGCATAAGGGTATTCAACTGTTCATGAATTTGCAGTCATCTCATCCCGAATCTCAGCATGAGATCATTGTAAGCCCATAACATGTGCCTGTTACAAACTTAACCCTCTTGGCAAATCTTCTTTATCTCCAGCCATAGTTAAGTCTATCAACCTCAATTCTAACAAACCTTTCTTCTTCTTGTTGTTGTTTTTTGCTCCTGTCGTAGATCGCAACTGATGCTCTGATACCAGATGATGTGCCATGAATGATTCAAAAATTGGCAACAATGATTCTAACGAAAATGGATGAAGGATGGGTCTGGTTGTGTTGTCTTTCTTTTGGTATTTAGGCTGGATTGTAGTGATTTAAGGTAAATAAGATGGAGGATAGACTAGAATGATACTTTGATAAGTCGATCTGGATGCCACAAAGATCAATCTAGGATTTCGACCCCACACTTTTTGTGATTGAAGAGTGATAAGTCAAGTAGGGTTCTTCACAAAACGAATTTGGAAGAACAACTCTTAATTCTCTGAATTAAGTTTCAAATCTTGACCAAAAAGTGTTTATTACATATTCTGATACATATTTATCATTGGAACATCCCTCCAAAGTTAGGTGAATTCAACATGACAGAAGTCAAGCCTAAAAACTAGACTTTTAATAAAGTAAGTAGACAAATTTAACTAACACATGTTTTTTTTTACATTTCTGAAACATAAGCAGACCAAATTTAAAACAGCCATAACTTTTGACACAAAAGTCCAATGCAATCATGGTTGGACAATCTAGAAAGATCACGTTCTGAACTTGAATTTTACCTACATAAGTCTTGTTATCACATGCATTGGATGACTTCAAATTCGGGTTCAAATCCATCTACTGTTCTGACCGTAAACAGCATCAATTCCTTCACTTATTTGCATTATCAATCCAAATACAAGTAGCCCATCATCAAAAGAACCATTAAGGGCTTTTCCCATCTCCAAGTTCCAATTGTAGGCAAATAAGCACCCTTGAACCAATTTCAAACTGATTGCTAATTTTTAACTCCGACGCAGCTTCAATCATTGCAATTTTATTCGTCATGGCCCTTTGTAGTTGTTTTGCTCTCGCTCTTGTCATTGGACCATCTGAATCCTCTTGCTTATTAGATTCAACTTTATGAGATGGATTATAATTCCCATGATGTACATCACTTCTTCATTATGTTTAGTTAAGTTTATTATGTCAAGGTGAAAAGGTTACACTAATGGTGTAAGAATAAGTATAGTGTAAACTCAACATGGACCTTAATGTTTAATATTAACATGACTTATCTTTTTATCTTACTAATTCTTAATACCTTGCTTGTTAAATGGTTAATCTAGATCTGTGTTTTATAACACTTAGTACAACAAATGCTTGGCACTCTTATAGCTCAATCGTATGGTATAACCTACACCTGTGCTATGGAAGGAACTTGATTTGTTGTTAACACAAGTTAGCATCATGAATTTCTGTCAATATTTAAAAGTTTGGTGTTACTTAAATAAGATAATTAATATGATCTTGTTAACAATTTATAATGAGCTATTAATGACAAATTATCCGATTAGAATCTCCTTTGTGTGTGGTTTCCAATTGAATAATAAGAGTTTATATTATACTTGTTTGACATACCATTAGTGGATCCTCTAACCTTGACATTTGTTTTTATCATTGTTTAATCCTCACATTAATCTTATATATCAAAGTCCTCTTTAACTTATTATTATTATTATTATTATTATTTATAATTTATATAGTTAACCTCCTTATGGTTTGCCTCGGTCTTGCCAGGTTATTTATTACTTCGACACTTCTATACTTGGGAGAAGACATCAATCTTTTAGTTGTGTCAATCACCCATTACAATGAGACCGTTCTCCATGTTTTTTTACCTGGGTAGGTAATCCATTAAAATGAGACCATTCTTCCACTTGGGTAGGTCACCTATTACAATGAGAGCATTCTTCAACTTGGATAGGTCACCCATTACATTGAGACCACTCTTCTCATTTTCTATCTGGGTAGGTCACCCATTACAATGAGCCCATTCTCTGCATTTTATTTCTACCTAGGTAGGTCACTCATTACAATGAGACCACTCTTTCTTTTTTCACTTGGGTAGGTCACCCATTACAAAGAGACCATTTTCAAAACCTTCATATTTTTTCCACCTGGGTAGGTTACCTATTACAATGAGACCACTTTCCATATATTTTCTTTGGTTTTGGTTAAAGGAGGTTACCATATGGGATCTCAGGTTAGCCCAACCACATGCAGATTTTAGCATTGGTTAAAGGGAGTCGCCAAATGGGATTTCAGGTTGACTAAGCTATGCACCGACTTTGGTTCCAGTCAAGGGGATTGCCAGATGAGATTTCAGGTTGATCAAGCTACACAGAATTTTGGTTCCAGTCATAGGGGATCACCAGATGAGATTTTAGATTGACCTAACCACAACATAAAATTTAGCTTTGGTGAAAGAGAATCGCTAAATGGGATTTCAGGTTAACCCAATCAAAGAAAAAATTTAGAAGATCGCCTAATCGGGATCTCACCACATGTCATCAGTGCAACCGCCAGCCGGCCTCCACCGCACCTGGAACAGCCGCCCCTCCTCCCTCTCTCTCACTTCTGCAAAATTCTTCTTCTTCCTCCACCAACAACTAGCACCAGCCACCATCTCTACCACAGCCTCAGCCACCATCCTCATGTCAGCCCCTCCTCGTCACAGCCAGCTAGGTCTCTAGTTAGGCACTTCAGCGTCAGGTAGCAGCAACAAAAAGAAAAGAAAAGGATCTATTGGGCTGAGATTGGCCCACCACAACATTCCTGGGCTCAACCCAGTCAGCTGGGTTGGCCCAGCCCATGTATATATATATTTTAAAAAATTCCAAAATTTTCAAAAAAAATTGTGATTTTCTCAAATATTTTTCTACCAATTTTGCATAATATCGGGTTATATCTTTACACTATAAAATACAAATCCGGCATTAAAATATGTAGTTTTCTCAGAAACATTTCAAAAAAATTCAAAACATTTTTTTTAAAAAAGAGAAAAATCTCAAAATTTTTGAAATTAATTTTCCCTTTATAAAAACAAAAAAATGTTTTATGCATACGGTTAAATCCTCAAAAATTTCCAAGCATATTTTCATAAAAATTGCATTTTTTTCATGTTTTGAAAATCCAAAAACAATGGATATCATAACCAGTTTAAGATCATCCCTTAGAGTTTGGTCAAAACATCAAAAACCTTTTCTCCAATTTTTTTTTGGGATCCAGATGTAGACTTTAATATTTGTGGGGTGTAAAATTACACGATAAAGTACACCCTCAAGTATTAAAGATACCAGGTGTAAAAATGTGATGCTAAAATTCAGACTTTAGAATGGTTAGAATTTAACCTAATAAGGTAGAGACTTTGTTGCGATGTCGCGGTCGCACAAATTAATTACCCTAACTTCAAACACAACACACAAGATAGTATAGAGCAAGCAAGGGGTCGATCCCACGAGGAAGATTTAATTCAGATTTTTATGCTATACATTATGCAATTTGGGGGGGTTGGATGTTATATAGGCTAAAGAAAAATAAAACAGAAAACTATCAAACAAAATTTAATAAAATCAGAAAATTATCAACAGAACAAACCTTGGTCGCAATCACACATTCACCTATAGAAATCAGAACTGATCCTTGAAACGAAATTCCAGTTTATATTCTGAATTTTTATCTTTTCTTAACGTTGGTTAATTAACGGATCCGCCGTATAACTAACCCTAACCAACAAATAATCACAGTGTCCGCACTAATGATTTAATCCAATGGCAGCCTTAAGATCTAGATAAATTCATTATCTTAACAACTAAGTTGTCTGCTTATGTTGCTTTGATCAAATTTTCTCCCAAAGATTAATAACGTAGATCCGCTACAATTATTAAACTCAGTTGCTTCACAAGTTCATATACCACAACTCCGGTTTTGATATCAAACTTAGCAATAAATTGTCTATAATAATGACTTAGAGTCCGCTCTAGCAATTAAAATAAACAATCATAGGAAAAATAAGCATAGGAGAACAAACATATTCATCATATAAACTGAAAAGAAAAGGTAAAATAGATCTCACAGTTCTTGAAATTCGAAGGTTTCCATGTCCTTGCAACCAAGAAAATGAGTTTAACCTTGCATGTTTATTGAACAACTAATCAAAAAGATGGAAGAATGCATGATTTAGGGTTTCTTAGAGTAGGGGGGCGTTTTTCTCCTCTTGGGTGGCTGCCCCCCTTCTCTTCTCTCATTCTTTTTATATGCTAGGAAACCCTAATCTCTATTTTACAAAATAGTCCTCCCTTAAGTAGACAATTTACATTTAAGTAGTTCAATAACTATTTTCCTAAAAAAGGAGAAATAGCTTTGCATGAAATCTTCAAGCTTTGACTTAGAGGAGCTACATTGCTGAAATAAAAACTTGGATGTCGGTTTAGATGCTTCGGAACGTAATCTGGACTCGTTTCTTCACGAAACCTGTTTGCTGGCAGAATTCAGTTGTCATCTTTGAAAAATCATATCTCCCTCATATGACATTGTTTTTGGCTGAAATTTGGAGCGTTTATAGGCCTTTGAGTCAGGAATCCAAAACAATTGAGTTTGCATCAATTGGACTTTTGTAGCTCTAGATATTCAAGTCGGACTGACCAAAGGTCAACACTGGCAGATTGCGAGATTTGACTTTGAAAGCTGCGATTTCCATGCTCTTCATTATTTTATTGTCTTGCCTTAGATTTCCAGAAAGGTATGGATGTTAGCTTTTTAATGCCACTAGAATCACTTCATTTCAACCTTTAGAGCTCACGTTCTGCACAAAACATCGACTAAACATCAAATCTGCCAATTACCTTCAATTTACTCCTTTTTGCATCTTTCATCCAAAAGTGCCCTCAAAACATAAAACAAAGAATATCAAGGCATTTTATATATAAAACATAGGCAAAACACTAGTTAAATGTGGGTGAAACTATCGAATAATATGGTTGCATCAAATACCCCCACACTTAGCTCTTGCTCGTCCTCGAGAAAGGATAGGTAAAATCAAATGAAAGTTAAATTAAATCAAATCATTATGACCAATCTCCTAATATCCTATCAATATCCAAGAATATATGCATTATAAACAAGAACACAATTAAGAAGGATAAAGAGTATAAATTTTCATGAATTTATTTACATGCAAACTTCAAAACTCAATTAATTGTCGGGATTTAAATGAAATCTATGCCATGCCAAAATGATAGGTCCTCTCATTGATATACACTCCAACATTCACGTGTTTAGGGCTTATGTGTTTAAATCTCTCAAATTCAATCAATGAATATGTTATACCATAAGCTTGCTCTTCAATCTCATCTCCATTACTAACATATTACAAGCAATGCATGAATCAAAAGGTCTTATTTCCGGTTGTAATGGGGCTAAGGTTAAGGTGAGGTAAAAGAGAGTAAAAGAGAAGGTTCAAACCAAAGAAAGTAGAGCATTCTAAAAAATGATATTTCAAATAAGATATTCCATCAAAGCACATAAATTTTCCATTTTTAATCACCAATGCTTAACTTTTTTTTGATTTCAAGCTCTTTCAACATAAAATCTTAAGAACATAAAGGAACACTTATTTCTTTCTTTCTTTCTTTCTTTTTTTGTATATTTTTTGTATATTTTTTTTTTGTTTTTCACCTTTGGCAACTTGCCCATATTTTCATCAAGCATCACTTCTTCTTTCTTTTCACATAATTTCCAACCATAATTCCATAAGATATCACAAGTATATGCTCTACTAATCCTTGGCCAGGGGAAAGGAAAACATATATAAAGTTAAGGCTTATACATGGATAAAGCAAAGAAAAGATAAACAAGCTCAAAAGGGGCTCACTAAGGATAATATGCTTTAGGTTGGCTTTTTGGCTCAAGTAGTTAAAATTCCTATTGCCTTTATCATGCTTTTTGGCTCAAGTGGTTAAAATTCCTATTGCCTTTATCATCTCCATGTATATGTGTAATGCGAATGTAATCTCAACAAGATATGAAGCAAGTTCTAGAGATGCATATCATTAAAAGAATGCACAATCAAAGAATATAATGTTGAAGGCTCAAAAGCTTGCATTGGTATTACACTATAAAGTCAACATGGCATATTCTCAAAGTCAATCCCTAAACCAATTAAACCTTAAAATTTGCATGCATACTCCTTCATTTGATTTATATCTTCATCTATTTCAATTAATTCTCATAAATAATACTCATATTCTCAAAAACCAATGGGAGTTAAAAAGATCAAACATATATTTATTTATTTTTAAGAACAACAAAGAAAACTAAAATAAGAAAACCAAAATTCTCTCAATACCCCCACACTTAAAACACAACATTGTCCTCAATGTTGAAATAAAAGCAAAGGAACATAAGAGAATGACAGAAAATAAATTAAAATGCAAAAAAATAAAAGATAACGAAAAAGAAAGCAAATCTGATTTTTTTTTCTTTTTGTGCTGGGTTGCCTCCCAGTAAGCGCTTTGTTTTATGTCATTGGCTTGACATGTGGCATGCTCATTCTTCATAGATTGGTTCAGCTAACTCTACAGAAGCGGTGAGTTCTGCCATCCAACCTTCATAGAAAGGTTTCAAACGATGCCCATTTACCTTGAGTACTTTGTTGGTTTCTAAACTTGTAATTTCAACTGCACCATAAGGAAAAACATTAGAAACAACAAAAGGTCCAATCCAACGGGAGCGCAACTTTCCAGGAAAAAGTTTCAAACGCGAATGATAAAGGACTTTGTCCCCAACATTAAATTCTTTTCTTATAATCATTCGGTCATGGAGACTCTTAGTCTTTTCTTTGTAAATCCTTGCATTCTCATAAGCATCATTTCAAATCTCTTCCAACTCTTGCAATTGCAACTTTCTTGCAATCCCGGCAGCATCATAATCCATGTTACATTTTTTAATGGCCCAAAAAGCTTTGTGTTCAAGCTCCACCGGTAGATGACATGCTTTTCCATAAATCATCCTATAAGGTGACATTCCTATAGGTGATTTGTAAGCAGTCCTATAAGCCCAAAGTGCATCACCAAGTCGTAGACTCCAATCTCGTCGGTTGGGTTGCACTGTCTTCTCCAAAATAGACTTGATTTCTCGATTTGAAATTTCAGCTTGGCCATTTGTTTGAGGATGGTATGCTATGGAAGTCCGATGAGTCACATGATATTTGCGTAACAATGCTTCCATTGAACGATTGCAAAAATGAGTACCACGATCACTAATGATAGCTTTAGGGATTCCAAACCTGTCAAATATATGAATCCTGATAAAATCTAAAACAACCTTAGCATCGTTAGTTCGTGTGACTTTTGCCTCAATCCATTTGGACACATAATCAACAGCAAGAAGGATATAAAGATTGTCAAAAGAAGAAGGAAATGGACCCATAAAATCAATACCCCAAACATCAAAAATTTCACTTACAATAATATTCATTAAAGGCATTTGATTCTTATGAGTGATATTACCTGTTTTTTGGCATTTTTCACATGATTTGCAAAAATGATATGCATCCTTAAAAATAGAAGGCCAATAAAAACCACTTTCAAGTACCTTGTGGGCCGTTCTTTTTGCTCCAAAATGCCCACCACAAGAATGAGAATGACAAAAGGTAAGAATGGAATGAAATTCATCTTGTAGTACACATCTCCTAACTACTTGATCCACACAAAATTTCCACAGACAAGGAGTATCCTAAAAATAATATTTAGCATCAGCTCGTAACTTGTCTTTTTGGGATGTAGACAAACCTGGAGGGAATTCTTTGGTGACTAAATAGTTCACCAAATCAGCATACCATGGTCTTGTAGAGGAATGTAACACATACAACTGCTCATCAGGGAATGTCTCTCGTATTGTTTCGGTTTGTATATCCTTAGTCCTTAGTCGGCTCAAGTGATCAGCCACATGGTTTTCAGCACCTTTTTTGTCTTTAATTTCAAGATCAAATTCTTGTAAAAGCAAGATCCACCTAATCAATCTTGGTTTGGACTCCTTTTTCTTCAAAAGATACCTTAAAGCTGCATGGTCAGTAAAAACAATGACTTTTGTACCAAGTAGATATGACCTGAATTTTTCAAGAGCAAACACTACTGCAAAAAGTTCCTTTTCAGTTGTATGGTAATTGCATTGTGCTCCGTCCAACATGCGAGAAGCATAAGCGATAACATGCAAATTCTTCCCTATTCTTTGCCCAAGGACAGCCCCTATCGCATAGTCACTCGCATCACACATTATCTCAAAAGGCTCATCCCAATTTGGTGGTTGGATGATAGGTGCAAATGTGACACGCTTTTTAAGCTCATCATGGGCATCTTTACATGCTTGATCAAACACAAAATCCACTTCTTTAGCTAATAGTTTGCACAAGGGTGCTGTAATCTTCGAGAAATCTTTGATAAAACGTCGATAGAAACTTGCATGGCCAAGAAAAGAACGAATTTCCCTCACGCAGGAGGGGTAAGGCAATGATGAAATAACATCTATTTTAGCTTTATCAACCTCTAATCCACGTGAAGACACAACATGCCCAAGAACTATTCCTTGTTCTACCATAAAATAACACTTTTCATAGTTTAAGACAAGGTTGTTTTCAATGCACCTTTTCAAGATCAAAGATAAATTTTCTAGACATTTATCAAAAGAATCACCATACACTGTGAAATCATCCATGAAAACCTCAATTATTCTTTCAACATAATCAGAAAAAATACTCATCATGCATCTTTGAAAAGTTGCAGGTGCATTACAGAGACCAAAGGGCATTCTCCTATATGCATATGTACCAAATGGACATGTAAATGTAGTCTTTTCTTGATCCTCAGGATTAATAACAATCTGATTGTATCCACTATATCCATCAAGAAAGCAATAAAAAGACTTACCTGCTAGGCGTTCAAGCATTTGATCCATGAATGGTAATGGGAAATGATCTTTGCGTGTAGCAAGATTTAGCTTTCTATAATCAACACACATTCTCCATCCACTCGAGATGCGAGCAGGAATGAGCTCATCCTTTTTGTTTTTCACCAACGTGATTCCGGTCTTTTTGGGCACCACATGGATTGGCACTACCCATTTACTATCCGTGATGGGATAAATGACTCCTGCATCTAACAATTTCAAAATTTCAGCTTTCACTACCTCCATCATAGGCGGGTTCAACCTCCTTTGCATTTCCCTTCTTGGTTTCGCATTGTCCTCCAATAGTATGTGATGCATACACATTGAGGGACCAATGCCCTTGATGTCAGCTAAAGTCCATCCAATGGCCGTCTTGTGATCACACAACAACTTCACAAGTTTTTCCTCTTGCGTATTTGTTAAACCTGTTGCTATAATAACGGGAAGTGTATTGTTTTCACCAATGAATACATACTTCAAATTATCAGGCAAAGGTTTCAATTCTAACTCGGGGGCTTGTAAAATAGATGACAAAAGCTTTTTATGTGAAAGTATTAATTCAACAAAGACGTTATCATGGGGAACAATTTGCAAAGATTGCAAAGCCAATACTGATTCGTGCATGTTTTGGGGAACACATATGTGCCTCTCCATCTTTTCTATCTCGGTAAAATCATAGCCATAGCTCAAGGCTACACTTAATCCATCCTCATAATCAAAATCAAAATCAAAAACTTGCTGCACACACTTATCAACTTGGTCATAGCTTGTGATAGAATAAACATTGCTATAAGGATATTTCATTGCATCATGAAAATTAAATTCAATATTTTCATCTCCTACTTCCATGGACAAAGTATCCTTACCACAATCAATCTTTGTATTGGCAGTTTTCAAGAATGGTCTCCCAAACAATATAGGAGTGCTATTTGATGAATCACAAGAATTATGTTCCATATCAAGAATATAAAAATCACATGGAATGATCAAACTATCAATCTTGACTGGGACATCTTCTATCACACCAAGTGGGTAAACAAAACTATGATCTGCAAGTTGTATTACAATGCTAGTTTTATTCAAAGGCTCAAGACTAAGAGAATCATAAACATGTTTGGGCATAACACTAATGGATGCACCTAAATCACACAAGGCCCTTTTAAAACTAGCATTACCAATAACACATGGGATGGTAAACGCACCTGGGTCCTTTTGCTTCAAAGGCATATTCTTTTGAACAACAACAGATACAACTTCACCCATACTTACCATTTCATGACCTTTCAGTTTGAAAGCTCTCTTGGTAGTACACAACTCTTTCAAAAATTTGGCATATTTAGGAATTTGCTTGATAGCATCAAGTAAAGGAATGTTGAGTTCTACTTTCTTGAAGACCTCTAAAATCTCTTTTTCTTTGTCCTCTTTCTTTGACCTAGAAGAACTCATAGGAAAGGGTGGAATTGTTTTAAAACTGGAATTCATTAAGTGAGGAGTTACCTTTGGAGTGTTGGTCTTTGTTTCAGTTTGTGGAGAAGGAGGATGTTCCTTCTTTGTACTTAATTCAGTTTCTATCTCTTCTTCTTCCTCCATCTCAATTTGTTTTAACCTTTTCTCTTCAAGTTCTTTCCCACTTCGCAGCATGATCGCACTAACATTCTCTTTTGGATTCAATGCTTGGGAGGGTAATTTTCCATTCATTTGTGCTTCCAATTTCCCCACACTTGAAGCTACTTGCCCCATTTGCTTCTCCAAGTTGTGAATACTTGACCTTGTTTCCTGTTGAAAAGACATGACATTTTGTTGCAAAGTCACAGTGTTAGAAGCCAAAGTTTTCATCATCTCACGAAGATCATCATTGGATGAAGACCCTATAACATTGGAGTTTGTGAATGGAGGGGGCTATCTTGCTTGATAATTTTGTTGGGATTGAAATCCATTGGGATGGAATTGTCGGCCTTGATTGCCTTGTTGAGGTTGGTTCCCATACCGTAGGTTAGGATGATCTCTCCATCCAGGATTGTATGTGTGGGAAAAAGGATCATACTTACGCTGAGGTTGTCCATTAAATGCTCCATCAACTGCATTAGCTTGTTCAATGTAATCTTCTTGCATTGTTGGGCACATATCTGAAGTATGTCCTTGTAAGGAGCATATGCTACAAGCTTTCACCTGTTGTACATTGCCACAAGCCAAAGAACGCACAAGAGAAGTAAGATCATTAACTTTATTCTCAAGGTTAGAAATACTTACCTCATTTACTCGTTTGTTTGCGAAGTCTCCACGAGTGCCAAACTGTTTCAAGTTGGCTGCCATGTTTGAGATTAATTGGCGTGCAGCCTCGGGTGTCTTATCTACCAATGCCCCTCCACTTGCAGCATCAATGATACTACGATCAGTAGGTATCAATCCTTCATAGAAATATTGAATGAGCAGCTGATCGGGTATTTGATGATGAGGGCATTGAATACACAGTTGCTCAAATCTTTCCCAATACTCGGAAAGTGTCTCTCCATGAGATTGTCGAATCCCACATATTTCTTTTCTTATGATGGCAACTCGAGATGCTGGGAAATACTTCTCAAGGAAGATCTTTTTCATGCCATTCCAAGTTCCAATTGAACCTGGGAGAATGGAGAAAAGCCATGCTTTTGCTGCCCCTTTTAAAGAGAAAGGGAAAGCTTTCAACTTAACCTGTTCTTCGTCAACTCCATTCGGTTTCATGCCAACTCAAACCATATGGAACTCCTTGAGATGAGTATGAGGATCTTCTCCTGCAAGACCATTAAATGTTGGTAGCAAATGTATAAAACCAGATTTGAGCTTAAAGTTTACACTATTGTCGATGTTTATGCACAATGGCTGATTTTCCACGTTAGGAGCAGCAAGCTCCTTGAGTGTTTGTTGTCGTGCATTAGCCATGGTGTTGAGGCCAGCTTCCTTTCGTAACCTGCGTAAAGTTTTTTCTATTTCGAGATCTAACTGCACTTGAATTTGATTAGTAGAACAGGTTACTGGCATAAAGCATCAAGAAAACTCAAAAGAAACCAACCACGCAAGAGATCGAAAACAATGCAAATTGTACGAAAATCTTACGTTAGAAAACTAAAACTGCCTAAAAACCCTAGAAAACAACGGAATTTGGCCTCGATAGAGTGGGACTAGTGGTTTACCAGTAGTTCTGTTTAGAACGTCGTTTCCCTTCAAGAAACAAAGGACCAAAACCTAATTCCACCAAAAAATCTGTTTTGAACAGTACCGCTGCCGCGAGTGAACAGTACCGCTGCAAGCAAAAATTCTGTTTCTCTCTTTTTTTTTTCACAAATATAAATAACAATCACAGCAACTTAAAATAACAGTAAAAGCACAAGAATCAATTAAAATTACTTCCCCGGCAACGGCGCCAAAATTTGTTGCGATGTCGCGGTCGCACAAATTAATTACCCTAGCTTCAAACACAACACATAAGATAGTATAGAGCAAGCAAGGGGTCGATCCCACGAGGAAGATTTAGTTCAGATTTTTATGCTATACGTTATGCAATTTGGGGGGGTTGGATGTTATATAGGCTAAAGAAAAATAAAACAGAAAACTATCAAACAAAATTTAATAAAATTAGAAAATTATCAAGAGAACAAACCTTGGTCGCAATCACACATCCACCTATAGAAATCAGAACTGATCCTTGAAACGAAATTCCAGTTTATATTCTGAATTTTTATCTTTTCTTAACGTTGGTTAATTAACGGATCCGCCGTATAACTAACCCTAACCAACAAATAATCATAGTGTCTGCACTAATGATTTAATCCAATGGCAGCCTTAAGATCTAGATAAATTCATTATCTTAACAACTAAGTTGTCTGCTTATGTTGCTTTGATCAAATTTTCTCCCTAAGATTAATAACGTAGATCCGCTACAATTATTAAACTCAGTTGCTTCACAAGTTCATATACCACAACTCCGGTTTTGATATCAAACTTAGCAATAAATTGTCTATAATAATGACTTAGAGTCCGCTCTAGCAATTAAAATAAACAATCATAGGAAAAATAAGCATAGGAGAACAAACATTTCATCATATAAACTGAAAAGAAAAGGTAAAATAGATCTCACAGTTCTTGAAATCCGAAGGTTTCCATGTCCTTGCAACCAAGAAAATGAGTTTAGCCTTGCATGTTTATTGAACAACTAATCAAAAAGATGGAAGAATGCATGATTTAGGGTTTCTTAGAGTAGGGGGGCGTTTTTCTCCTCTTGGGTGGCTGCCCCCCTTCTCTTCTCTCATTCTTTTTATATGCTAGGAAACCCTAATCTCTATTTTACAAAATAGTCCTCCCTTAAGTAGACAATTTACATTTAAGTAGTTCAATAACTATTTTCCTAAAAAAGGAGAAATAGCTTTGCATGAAATCTTCAAGCTTTGACTTAGAGGAGCTACATTGCTGAAATAAAAACTTGGATGTCGGTTTAGATGCTTCGGAACGTAATCTGGACTCGTTTCTTCACGAAACCTGTTTGCTGGCAGAATTCAGTTGTCATCTTTGAAAAATCATATCTCCCTCATATGACATCTTTTTGGCTGAAATTTGGAGCGTTTATAGGCCTTTGAGTCAGAAATCCAAAACAATTGAGTTTGCATCAATTGGACTTTTGTAGCTCTAGATATTCAAGTCGGACTGACCGAAAGTCAACACTGGCAGATTGCGAGATTTGACTTTGAAAGCTGCGATTTCCATGCTCTTCATTATTTTATTGTCTTGCCTTAGATTTCCAGAAAGGTATGGATGTTAGCTTTTTAATGCCACTGGAATCACTTCATTTCGACCTTTAGAGCTCACGTTCTGCACAAAACATCGACTAAACGTCAAATCTGCCAATTACCTTCAATTTACTCCTTTTTGCATCTTTCATCCAAACGTGCCTTCAAAACGTAAAATAAAGAATATCAAGGCATTTTATATATAAAACATAGGCAAAACACTAGTTAAATGTGGGTGAAACTATCGAATAATATGGTTGCATCAAGAGACTTTCTCATAAAGAGAGATCTGCTTTGAACCTTAGAAATTACCAATGAATAGAAACTCGACCTAGAAAAACAATCAAACAATAATGCAACTTACCTTAGGTAGGGTGCACTGGGGTGATGCGTCTTCCCCTTGCACAACCAGTCCCTTACATAGACTCTCGTAGACCATAAGTTTCTAGCCACTATAATACTAGTTGGTGACTATAATTTTTATGATTAAATCCAAAAACCTTTCTAACACGACACTACATCAGGAGGCATGACAAAAGCCTTCGCCGTCGCAAGACGATGTCGCAATGCAACCTCACAACAACACTAATTTAAATTTCAAGTCTTGACCACACATACACACATATACATACTACCTTCATAATTCAACATTTTGTAATAAAAAACAATTCCAAATAGAAGTTACCAATTAGCTCAACATAATGAATTCCAAACACTGTTTAGTATTTTGAGTATAACTAAAGCTATAGAACTCAGTTTTATGCGTGGTTTATTTCTTTGGAACACTAAAAAATAGGTCTACAGCTTTAATGAAGATGAATATACCTAGTTTTTCCATCTACATGCATATATTCACAAATTTCAGAAAACCTAAAAATCCATCCTGTTGATTCGTAGTTTTTGACCTATCTTCAGTTTTTCTTCCATATTTAGTGTTTTTTCACTCCAATTTAAGCAAGACCAATTTCATTTGAAAGATAACATTTATGTCTATAACTTTCATGAAGATGAATATACCCAGTGTTTTCCATCTACATGCCTAAATTCACAAATTGCAAAAACCAAAAAATTAATCCTGCTGATTCCTGGTTTTTGACCTATCTTCAGTTCTTCTTCCACGTTTAATGTTTTGTCACTCCAATTTAAGCAAGGTTAATTTCATTTGAAAGGTAACATCCATGTCTACAACTTTAATGAAGAACAATATCTCAAATTCTGTCATCTTAGGGTTCAAATCTTAGTAGAGAAATTAAGAGACAACTTATCCGGTTTTGATTTCTAAGTTCAACAAGTATAAATTTGTTCCCCATGCATTTTTCCATCATTTCCAACCACTATAAACACAAAATGCCTCTACCTATCATTATTTAACAAACTTCTCAAACCTATACTAAGGTATTCTAAAATCTCAATTATTCAAGAAAAACACAAACAAATTCAAGTAACTTAATAAGAGAGTTTGTTACTTTCTATTACAAAAAAACAAGTCAAGAGATTTAGAACAACCCCTTTTCTTCTTCCCTTTCCTTCCTTCTTCTAACCCTTCCCTTCCCACTAGTAAATTGTCTAGGTTTTCTCAAAGTTTTCTTCCTAATTCTTTCTTGAAGCACTTTTAGTTCACTTACACTCACTTTTCTTTGGATTTAAAGGATGAATCTACAAGGTTTCCTCTTAATTTTTCTTTTCTCCTCTTTCTTCCTCTCCTTGGCCGGCCATTACTCTAGAAATTTTTAGAGATTTCTTGTTATTAATAATTATGTTCTTTCCTTATTAGCATCTTGCCCCCTTATATTTACTTCTATTTTCACATTGACCCCACCATTCCTTTTATTAATCCATTTACCCCACTACTTCTCTTTCTCTTTACTAACTCCTTACTCTTTTATTATTTTTTTTCAATTTCACCCCGCTCATTAAATAACTTCTCTTTTAATCCCATTAATTTTTTCAATTTAATCATTTCTCTACATCCCTTGTATTTTACTTCACTTTACTAAATCAAAATGAGATTATTTTATCCGAGGATTTACACAATGCAACTTCGGCAGAGAACCCCAAATTCGCTGCAGAACACACAATTCGGCAGCGAATGCTAATTCGTTGTACACAACTCAATTTCAACAATGAATTATAAATTCATTGCAGACAATACAACTTCGGCAATGAATTCCAAATTCACTGTAGAACACATAATTCGGTAGCGAATGCTAATTCGTTGCAAACAACGCCATTTCAATGGTGAATTTCAAATTCATTGAAGAACACACAATTCTGCAGCGAATCATAGATTCACTACAGACACACAATTTGACATTAGGTTCCAACAAAGTCACATGATTTTAGCATGAACACACACTCACATGCAATAATCAATCCTAGCACATAATCTGTCACAAAAGTCCAGCAGAATACACACATGCAATAATCAATTCCAGCACATAATCTTTCATCAAATCCCAGCAGAACACACATTAAAATCATTAATTCCAACACATAATCTATCATAAAAGTTCAGGGTACTTCTTCGGTAATAGACGAATTATTAAGGGTGGTGTTACATAAGTAAGGAGAAATTAAATAATTGTACTCTTCTGGACCATAAATGAAAAGTAACATTAATATTTCTTTAATTATCCATTTCTATGTTTTTAAATTAGTTATAATGCTTCAAATTATCTTGTGTTGTAACAAGGACTTCACACCAACAGGTTGAGTAAGGAAATCTAGTCCATGACACACACCTTTTGAAAAGAACTATATTCGCTTGTTATCAGTGTTATGTATTTTGTAGGAACAAATGTACTAGCTGTATAGCTACCATGCGACAGCTTTGGAATGACTGGTATTGATAGTTGTAATGGAACACTGACATGAATGTATGGACATGTAAACATGATGCTATAAATTCATGTATGTGGTATTCTCTTTTATGAGAATGTTGTATGGTGAAATCACTTGAGTATTGTACAACACTGAGAAATAAATTATATTATGATAAACCCCTAAATACCGTTGCAAGAATGTGTACTGTTATTATTTATGGGATCTTGATTTACATTACCTTATGTAGGTTGTGTCTTACTGATTAATGTAATGCATTTATAAATTTGCATAATGATATTGTGAAAGCATCAATAATCTGATGACAAAAAAATTTCACCATTGATTTTGGCTTTGATAAAACTGGTTTTTACAAAATCACTATAACATCCCCTGTAATGCTCATTCAAGCGATTCATAACAATTTGAAATTCATTGTATCATAAGAGTAGATCCTTCGAAATACTTATTCAGACATTCGGTGACAGTTTAGCATTCAATATAACGCAACAATAGATCTTTCGTAATACTTAAACAAACATTTCATAAAAGTTTTGCATTTAGTTTAACGCAACAATAAATCCTTTGTAATACTCATATAACAACTTGTGACAATTAATGTTCAATATAATATAACGATAGATCTTTTGTAACACTCATACAACATTCGTAACAATTTAGAATTTTGTATACAACAATAGATTCTTTGTAATACTCTTACAACCACTTGTGATAGTTAACGTTCAGTATAATATAATGATAGATCCTTCATAACATTCATAGAATATTTGGAACAATTTAGTATTTTGTATAACATAATAATAGATTCTTTATAATACTCATACAAACATTCCATGACAGTTTAGCATTCAATATAACACAAAAATTGATTCTTTGTAATACTCAAACAAACATTTCGTAACAATTTAGCATTCAGTTTAATGCAACAATAGATTCTTTATAATACTCATACAACTATTCATGACGATTAACGTTTAGTGTAATACAATAATAGATCCTTCATAACAATCTCACTTTAAAAACTAATGTTATGCTAGGAGGGGGTGAAAGTCACCTACTTGTTCCTCCTATGGGGTGTCTTGCCCGGTCAAAGGTCCAATCCCAGTCACACCACCTAAACATATCAATGTCACAATCAACTCATTTGCATTTGGTAATTACATAACCCATCACCATACATATTTCAAGAATACTCACATTCACAATCAAGAGTTCCATATATTATACAACCATACAATGAAATTATTGCAAGCATTTAAGTCAATTATGTTATGGAGGTTTGTCACAGAACATCGACAGCGAAAGCTGGTTCGCTGGTGGCACATAATTCAGCAGCGAAAACTAATTCGCTGCAGCCACATAGTTTAGTAGCAAAAACTGGTTCGTTGTTGACACAATATTCGACAACAAAAAATAATTCATTATTAACAAAGAATTTGACAATGAACAATATTTTACTGGTGAAATTGCTGGTGAAATAGAAATCAACAATGAAAACTGATTCTCTGATGACATACAAATCAACATAAATCACAAGCGCATATAGGCTTCAGCTGACTCATAAATCATTGATGGAAACTGAGTCGCTGCCATCTCAAAAATCATCAATGCAACACAGTTTCACGGCTGACGTTGAAATCATCAGCGCATAAAGTTCATAGTTGACGCAAAAATCATTAATGAAAATTAAGTCGCTGCCGACTCAGAAGTCATCAACGTAACATAGTTTCAACAATGACATCATCAACTTACATATTCTATTGTCAAGGTAGATATCAATGATGAAATCTGAGTCGCAGCCAACCTAGAATTTGTTAACACAATCTATGTTGAATCGTCAGTGGCGATGGAGTTGCTTCGGGTTCTACTTCTTTCTTTCAACCAAGTGTAAGGTTTACGCTAGGCTTTTCCCCTTACCAACATTTCTCAACCTATTTGAATGTGGAACCTCACTAAACCACACTCCGTTCATCATACATTATCAAGTAACACAAAACGTCTATGTATATTCATCTACCAAGATTTTCTTTTTCCCAATCATCTCTTTCAATCTTAGCCCCAAACATTATCACAACCATACATTCTTACATTCATATTTGTATCATGGCAATGTATTTACACAAGTAATAACAGTTCTAACATACATATCCTTATTCTTGGCCAAAGCATATTTGCCTCTCTTTTTTTCAATCTTTTGCATGCATTTCATCAAGTTTAACATAATAATATTCCCAACAACGTGTCATGCTCATACATGTAACCATTTGATTCTTAAATGAACAAGCTTATCCATTACAACCACGATTTCAAGGCGTTAACATGGTGTGGTTTCAGTTTCAGTTTCAGTTTCAGTTTTCACATGTTTCTAAGGTTCAAATGACTATAAAAGTCTGTACATACCCTTTTCAAACACAAGTTATTCTATCATACATGCAAGAATCAAGACAATAACGCCATCATGCATTCTGTTTTAGTTCAAGTATGTCGCTAAGAGTTCAACAAGATCTTAATTTCTGCATTTCTTCAACTCATTTCACATTTCAGTCAAGTTTATCAATCATTCATGGGAAGTCAAGACATTAACATCAATACAAATTCTACATTAGATCACCAATTTAGTCGACCCTCTTCTCAGGTTTACACCCTTAAAATCACTCATACTCACTTAGATTTATTTTGTAAGAGTCTACACATGAGTTCTTATATTCATCATTCCACTTAGATCTTCCATTTAATTATTTCGAAACTATGAGTGCATGAACACTAAACCTTCTACTTTAGGGGTTTCATCCCCTCTTTGTTCTGAAATCGTGAGCCAGCAACTAGCCAAGGAAGAATATTTTTCTTACCTCATGTTTTTGACAACTTTAAAACGGGTTTTGGTGATATGGTTCTTTCCTCAATCTTTGTTTTTCCTTTTCTTCTATCTTTGTTGTACAACAGGTCTGATACACTCCCTCTCCTCTCATGGTTTCATTCGTCTACCTATCTCCCTAGCTTTCTTCTTCTTTAAACACACAAGGCAAGGGACATGCATCTGTTGTAGGGAGGGTCTTCTTCTTTGAGAGGGTGGTTACTGTTGTAGTCAAAGCTGCTAGCTGGTTGTGGGGAAGGGGCTTAGACTCCTTCTCCTTCCATGGCTTCGACCACTTATGTTATTCTCTTAGTTACCCTTCTTCTCCAGCGTTCAAAGGTAATGCATGCAGCTAGGTTGTAGGGTTTTGCTGTAACGGCCCTGATTTTTCTACATTCTTTTTCGCAATATATTGGAAAATTTCAGGTAATTTTTTTTATATATATATACAAGTTCCACCAAAATTTCCACCAAAATTTTGGCAGAGTCTCCCCTGTACCGGTAGGTCCCAAGTTATCGACATATACCCTGTTTACACTTCTAATAACTCACATCTTATAACTCAAAATCACGACCCAATCATCCTGGGCCTCAACCCAACTCATTCTCATCAACACAACACATCTTATTCAATAACATCATATAATGCAGTTCAAATAAAAGATTCAATTTCAACTGTAAACATGCATGGTCAAAAAGGTACTAAGAGTTTCAACCATTAGATTAAGGACATACATTCAAATTTACGGATTTATATTACATATCAAGTTTTAAGAGATAAGTCTTTTAATTTACAATTAATTTACATGGTCAAAAGCAAAAGATAACTAATCTAGTATTACCCTTGGCGCGACCCTGGTGGACCTGAAGATAGAAATTAACATGTACACATAAATATAAAAGATAGTAACAAGCAATAACAATGGCAGACAATAATCTCTACGGAATTTCTTTTTATATATATAATTAGGCATAAACTTCTTTTACAACATATATTTTCTATCTATTACCAATATCCATCTAATATCCTATCTCATTTGCCAAGAATAATTCCATCTTAGAAATCTCAACACAACTCAATGGTTTGCGAACACCATCTCCTTATAAATCAATTTTCACTTGATACCAAGATATCCCTCTCTTGATATCATTAGCTTATCTCATTCTTTTGGAATAATTAATCAATATTTTTTTTTCCTTTTCTAAATCTGTTGCTAGAAGGTAATCGCTGAAACTAATAAATCTCATTAATATCATTAGTCTTCTAATATTGGGCTAGACTAATCAATTTAAAATATACCAGCACCGATGAAACCTTTTCGATACCATTAGCAATCCAAACCTGGTAGCTAATCCATGCCATTTGATTCTTCCATTCGTATCGAATCCCTTTCATTTTTCTTATTAACATCATATGCATTGTAACCACGGTTGCCAAGTATCATTTGCACACAATCTTAGTTATCGACACTACGGTCACTAAGCATCCTTCACATAACCTTGATCACCCTCATTACAGTGCCAAGTATCAATTTATGCCCTTAGCCACCATCATTATGGTGTTAAGTATCACTATAATGTATCCTTAGCCACCAACACTATAGTAATTAATTATCTATCAATTCCCCTCCAATCTCCAAATCATTTTGTCTACCCAATAACCACATTAATTAATTTACTCAAAATCTTAGTCATATATTAATTATTTTACTCATAACATTTAGAATTTACTACTTCTAACTTCAATCAATTAATTCACATAATCTTTTCAAAACTTAACTATATGGCTAACTCATCTTAATTGCCAATAATTCTGGTAATTTCATATAATTACCCACATATTTGGTTAACCTTCTTTGGTTACCAGTACATCTGGTAATTCCATACGAATTACCCAGCCTCCAGTTATACATTCAGTACATTGATTCATACAAAATACATTATGATTTAGAATGCATCTACATGATTCCTTGCAAAAGTAGGTTCCCGTGTATCGGGTTTCCTAGACATCTCGTTGGTGTGATGTCCCTGCAGCAGTACAAAACATTTAAGAGAATGCAAATACTTAAGAATACTAATAATGGTAACTAACGGTCTGGCAGTTAAATGAAGCATTAACATTTATAATATCGTCATGTACTTGGTATAAACAGCTAGTAGTACATATAGATGCACTAATTTTATTTTATTTATTTTGCAATCAACCATAATCTTAAACCCGGCTATCCTCTTAAGGCATTATTTGCTGAGGTTAACTGTTCACTCACCCCGATCATCCACTTCGGATGCCATTAGCCAAGCTAATCATTCGTTCGTCCCGGTCATCCTTTCGGATGCCATTAGCCGAAGCTAATCAATTGTTCGTCCCGGTCATCCTTTCGGATGCCATTAGCCGAAGCTAATCAATCGTTCGTCCCGGTTAGCCGAAGCTAATCATTCATTTGTCCTGGTCATCCATTTGGATGCCATTAGCCGAAGCTAATCAGTCCTTCATCCCGGCCATCCATTCGGATGCCATTAGCCGAAGCTAATCAACCTTTAGTCAACATTTAAGCGTTCGACAATCTAATATCGATTCTAACAATACAGTAATAATCATATTAAAGTATTTCAATATTTCAACGTATGAAAAAAAACAAAGGTGCAAGTCACCTACCTAGAATAGGTGCACGTGCTGCCACTCCATGCAATTGTCCAATCCCCACAGCTTTCCCTGTACCACCAGGGATTCAATTTTTTATCAACAATAAAACCAACATCACATCTTCATTTAATTCTCATTCAACTAGTATTCTCAAACCAATCACAAGGAATTTTCTTTAAGATCTCATACTCTTACTCATTTTCATGTTTATATTCATTCTTATTATTTTGTTATCAAAACCATCACTCAACAGCAAATTCCAAGCAAAGATTAAAAATTATCTGATTCCAATCAATTTAGCTTAACCAACCCAGAACACTATCTAGTGTCTTAATCATAACTAAAGCTGTAAAAACTCAGTTTTGGGCGTGATGTATCTCTATGAAAGGCTAAAACATGGAAATACAACTTTTATGAAGAAACCAACTCCGAATTATTTTGTTTTAAGGCTCAAAATCAACAATCATAATAGCCCCTCCTTTATAGCTAAAATTTTAGGCAACGAGGATTTTCATTTCTTGGGAATCCTTTTCAACTTCCAACTTATTTTTATTGCAAAAACAACATCATCCAAGGTCATTTGGCATCATTAAATCACAAATTCAAACCAATTCTAAAGCAAAACATACAAACAATTTCCCTACCTTTACAATATAGCAAAGATTAGACCAAAAATAAGGAAACTCATTCCTTTTGGGATTTCTCCTAATATTATTATTAATACAACAAAATGATGAACTATTCATTTTCTTTTGCTCTCTCCTCGTGCGATTAAACATATGCGGCAAACCTTAACAATTAATATTCTTAGATCATTATCATAAAAACAATTTCACCCTACTAGTTGGAATCCATGACAATCTTCATTAACTAATCAATTTGCCAAAAATACTTATGGCTAGCTTTAAATATGTTTTATTTTCCATATTTCTTTCATTTTAATTTCTTCATGGTTCCACCCCATTTATATCCACACAACCAACAAGTTAGCTTTGTATTCAATCAACATGTTCATATAGCGATGTTCCTTACTATTCCTACACAATAATCATACTTCACCTCATATAAAGAATACACAATTAATCTATAATAATACTAATAACAAGAACATATTTTACCATTATATCTTCCATAAAACCTACACCCACACAATTCTAATTTCATCAAAACATGTATTTAATCAAGCTTGCTACATTTTGCCAAAACTAGTAATAGATTCAAAAGGCAATAAGTCATCAAATTCTGATTATTGTTCTAAACCCAACGGTCAGACCACATATCATAGAGTTGTGCATACTATATCTCAACATCATAATGATCCAACGGTTAGATCTCCCTAGATCTGCATAAAACCGAGCTTACCTAACATTTGGCTTGAAGGAAACATGACCAAAGACTTCTTTATGATTCAGGAGGAGTGACCGGGATTGGATCTTCTGTTGGAGAAAGTCACAAGATAGGCGAAGCAAGTGTGTGGTTTTCCCTCTCCTTTACACTTATGCAATTTAATATCTTTATAATGAATGCAACTACAATAATGTTATGTTCGATGTAAATAAAGTCTCGCATATTAATGAGATTAGCTTCGACTAATGGCATCCATGATAGGATTGCCAGGACATGAATTATAAGATTAGCTTTGGCTAATGGCATCCGCGTTAGGACTACCGGGAAATGATTATGATATTAGCTTCGGCTAATGGCATCCATGATAGGATTGCCGGGAAATGAATTATAAGATTAGCTTCGGCTAATGAAATCCACATTGGGACTACTGAGAAATGATATAAAAGATTAGCTACGACTAATGGTATCCATGTTAGGACATCCAAGAATGATCGACAAAGCTCAATTCATAAAGAGTATCCATGTTTAGATGAGTTTGGAAAATTGATAAGTATAATTACTTAAAAATATCCAAGTTGGACTATGCAAAGTTGAAGATCTAGTAAACCTAATTAAACAAAGTTACCAAGTCCATGCAAGAAAATAAGATTATTCCATTAAGGATATGTAAAGGATGTCTAATTGGGTTTTAAATGATTCCCAAGCAATTTATAAGTTGATTATTAGAATTCCTATGAAACCAATACAAAACTTAAGCTTTTTTTGTATTCATCACATGATCATTTGTATTTCCACTATCAATATAATTGTATATTTATTAAGTTGTTATTGTAATAGAGTTATCTAATATCCAGGGAGCTCATTAGTTTTTTAGGACTCTGTTTTGTTAAACTTGTGTACAAATTAAACTTAAGCATAATAGTATTAGCTAGAATATGCAGTATGCTATTTCTGGTAAACTTTAATGTATATAAAACTCTTAGCTGGACTTCAAGCATGTTATTTTGTATAAACACTATTGTATATATTTCTAGTTGATGTCTATATATAACGTGAATGGTTTCTTATAATAATTTACTATTTATTAATCCATGAATGTTACGATTAATTTAGACCCTTGTTTGCATTGAATGGACTCCATTTTAATTCTTCAAGTAGATGGAAATCTTTGCAAAACCTATGAAAATTACCCTTAAATTAAGAACATATGTTGAGACCTTTTAGCGTTGGTAGAATTGAATAGTTAGCACTATTGCATTCTAATTATTGGCTAATGATACAACTATATTATTCGATAGTTTCACCCATATTTAACTACTATTTTGCCTATGTTTTATGTTTTGAAGGCACTCTTGGATGAAAGATGCAAAAAGGAATAAATTGAAGGTAATTGGCAGATTTGACCTTCAGTCGATATTTTGTGCAGAGTGTGAGCTCTAAAGGTCAAAATGATGTGATTCTAGTGAAATTAAAAATCTAACATCCATACCTTTCTGCAAATCTAAGGCAAGAAAATAAAATAAGAAAGAGCATAGAAATCGCAGCCTTCAAACTCAAATCTCGCAATCTTCCAATGTTGACCTTCGACCATTCCAACTTGAATATCTGGAGCTACAGAAGTTCAATTGATGCAAAATCATTTTTTTTGGATTCCTAACTCAAAGGGCTATAAACGCTCCAACTTTTAGCCAAACATAATGTCATATAAGGGAGATATGAGTTTTCAAAGATGACAACTGAATTTTGTCAGTAAACAGGTTTCGTGAAGAAACGAGTCCAAATTATGTTCTGAAGCATCTAAACCGATATCTAAGTTTTTATTTCAGAAATTTAGCTCCTCTAAGTCAAAGCTTGAAGATTTCATGCAAGGCTATTTCTCTTTTTTAGAAAAATAGTTATTGAAGTACTTAAATGTAAACAATCTACTTAAAGGAGGACTATTTTGTAAAATAGAGACTAGGGTTTCTTAGGATATAAAAAGAAAGACAGAAGAGAAGAGGGCAGCTAGTGAAGAGGAGAAAAATGCCCCCCTCCTTTAAGAAACCTGAAATTATACATTCTTCCTTCTTTTTTATTAGTTATTCAACAAACATGCAAGGCTAAACACTTTTGCTTGGTTGCAAAGACACGAAAACCTTCGGATTTCAAGAACTGTGAGATTTATTTTACTTTTTATTTTCAGTTTATATGATGAATATGTTTGTTCTTCTATGCTTATTTTTCCTATGATTGTTTATTTTAATTGCTAGAGCGGACTCTAAGTTATTATTGTAGACAATCTACTGCTAAGTTTGATATCAAAACCGGAGTTGTGGTATATGAACTTGTGAAGCAATTGAGTTTAATAATTGTGGCGGATCTACGTTATTAATCTTAGGGAGAACATTTAATCAAATCAAATATAGATTGCGGACAATTATGTTTTCTTGATTAATCAACTTATCTAGTTATTAAGGCTGCTATTGAATTAAATTACTAGTGCAGACACTATAGTTGTTTGATGGTTAGGGTTAGTTATATGGCGGATTCGTTAACTAACCAATGTTAAGAAGAGATAAATATTCATAATATAAATTGATGTTTCGTTTCCATGATCAGTTCTGATTTCTGTAGGTGGATGTGTACTTCTGACCAAGGTTTGTTCTTTGGATAATTTTCTGATTTTATTTAATCTCTTGTTAGTTTTCTAATTTCTTTTACTTCAGCCTAGATAATGTCCAAAAACCCCCTAAATTGCATATCATCTAGCATAAAAATCTGACTTGAACCTTCCTCGTGGAATCGACCCCTTGCTTGCTTTATATTATTTTATGTGTTGTATTTGAAGCTAGGGTAATTAATTTGTGCGACCTTGACATCATAACAGCTCGTGGATTCTCAGCCAGATCTTCTGCATGGTTACTCGTGCTGCTATGCTCCTCTGGTATGTTTTGATTGTCTGAATTTGGTTACTCATCTTAGATGATAGGTAATCCTAGGGAACGTAATCCTAGATGTTCCCTAGCGAGGGTCGCCATAGCGGCAAATGTGGCAACAGTCACTGCCATACAACTAGCCCTTGTATTTCTTGACATGGCACCAATATCTCGGGCCTCACGGTGGGCGCCATTTGGTTCTGCCATTTTCAACAGATTGGATTGGACTTGAACCTTAAGTTACCTGCACAGGAGAGAAGAAAGACACTGGGGGTTAATCGCCGTGAGGCTCCTCTAATGCTTAAGTCAGCAAAAATATATTAGATTTAGGGTGTTATGAGAAATGATCTGTTACCTTCCTTGGCGATTTAGCTACGTATTTAGAAGGCAGGTATTTGAGTTATACCATATTTCTTGCTTCATAGGTTATTATCCTAGCTGGTTTGCTTATTAACTTTCTTGTTTTCTGAATGCAAAAAATGACGCCATTTATGAGTTCAATTGAAATTTCACATGGTTTTACACTAACATATCTTATTAGCAGATTCTTTTCTTTGTAATTGATAATCACCTCCCCACCTAAATTAGCTAATAAAATCAGTAAGCAGAAGGGGTTTAGGGAAGAGAGATTAAAAATAAAATATCCCAGAGGAAAACATGAAAATCAGTACAACGAAAATCCGTTATCTTATTGCATAATTTGAGTAACAACAAAAGGAAGAAATTACTAAAAAACATTACTAAGAATGCAAAATTGCGTTTTATCATCTCCATTCTCTGAATTTTCTATTCCCTACGAATCGACAATCAAAATCTCAAAAAAATGCAAGCAAAAGGTTATCATAACGAAGAAAAAGAAATGTGTTGATGATTGTTTTATAAAAATAATTCACAAACAAATTCCTTATCATACCCTAGGAAAAAAGGCAATAACATCAACTCAATGAATCTTAAAAAGAAAAATCAATATTAATAAAAATTTCACCAGAAGAACCGTTAAGAAAATTAATCCCTATAATAAGCAGCAGCACAAGTATTCACAACGGAACTTTTAGCTCTAGGCGGCCTTGGTGGCTTTTTTTATTTTCCAACTCGCTATTTTGTGTTCAAGAGCAAAGGCATAATACTGGAATAAATGTCTAACTGATTTCTCATTGACGTCTTTATTGACTTCCATTATCACAAAGTTCTGGAATCAGATAACAATGGGAAAAATGCAGCAGCTTTTCGTCTTTACTTCAGGTTACTTACAAGCTGCTTACATGACCATGCTATACAAATTCATCAAATCGAACAATTGATCATGGTTAGGAGCCGTGCTTGCCCAGTTCAGCACATAAGTGATTGTGATTACACGTACGTTTCCAGACTTCATTCGTCTGCCAGGTCTATAGCTATCACAACTTATTTTCATTGGGGAAAATCATTATAAGTCCATGGCTATTCTGGTTCACCAAATGGCATTAGATATTTTCAGACTTCACTCGCCTGCCAGTCCCATGGTTATCACAGCTCATTTTCATTAGCCAAAATTATTAGTGCAACTTCCATCAGAAATGGCAGTGGTCCAGCCATGGTGTATCCTGGTTTACCAAAAAACAATATCGTGGGAGTGGGACTAGAATTGATTTCAGTGATGATTGTTAGGCAGTTATCGTAATTATGGTTAGTAACGGATGGTTTAAAACCAATGAATGCCAGCATATAATGCTTACAGCTGTTATGCTATTATTAATTGTTGTAACTGATAAGTGTTTATATTTCTTATGTATAAAGAGACTGTAAGATCAGTTTTTGATAGATAAGAAAACTCTGTTTCTTCATGGTATCAGAGCCTGAACTTTTCTTCCCGATGGCTTCAAGCAGTGTTCCCACTATCTCCATTCCCAACATCTCCCATCTTGTCTCTGTCAAACTATCTGATATAAACTATCTTGTATGGGAAAGCCAGGTAAAACCTTTCTTACTAGGCCAGAATCTTTGGCGTTTTATTGACGGCTCTCATCCTTGCCCCTCCCCTACCCTTTCTCCTTCTGATAAGTCTGAGTCCTCTATTTCGTCTTTGGCCAATCCTAACTATGTCTCTTGGTTTCAAACTGACCAAAGCCTGATTAGTATTCTTCGTGCTACACTGTCTGAAAGTGTTCTTTCACAAGTTATTGGGTTCTCCACCTCGAAGGACATTTGGGATTGTCTCAAACAAAATTTCTCACAGCAATCCCTTGCCAATTCTGCCCAGCTCAAATTTCGCCTCTTCTCTATTACCAAAGGTTCCAAATCCATCTTTGAATACCTTGCTCATGCCAAGAGTTTGGCTGATGAACTCACTGCAATCCAAGAACCTGTATCCAACTCTGATCTGGTTACTTATGTGCTTCGTGGTTTGGGTCTTGACTATCAAATGATTGTGACGGCAATTTTAAACTTCCCACCACTTCCTTCCTTCTCAGACCTACGAACTCGTCTTCTTGCTTTTGAAGGGCAACAAGCCTTAGCAGCTCAGATGACTCCTGTGGCTTCCCCTGCTGCTTTTGTTGCTGCCCGCTTCAACCGTGGACCCCGTCACCCGCGCCTGCGTGACCAACCCTCTCGTCCCTTTGGTGGTTCATCTCAAGTTCACCTTTCCTCTAGCCCGGGCCAGGCTTTCCATCGTGCTCCACGCCCTTCCTCATTCTCTCAAGGTCTTTTGGGTCCTCCACCCTCTCGCCAGTCAATTCAATGCTGGAATTGCCAACAATTTGGTCATGTTCGAGCCAAGTGCTCTTATCCTCGTGCTTTCGCTGGTATGCATGTTACGTCCTCTTCAGACCCTAACTGGCATTTGGACTCTGGTGCCACCAATCACATGACCCGTGATGCACACAAATTTCACTCTGGCACTCCATATACAGCTTCTGATCAGGTTGTTGTTGGTAATGGTGACACTCCCCATCACTCATTCTGGTAACCTTTCCTTTTCTTCTGGTTCTTTTGTCTTCCCCCTCTCTGATGTTCTTCATATCCCTTCTCTTCATAAAAATCTTTTATCTGTCGCTTAATTTACTCGTGATTTTAATGTTAGTATTACTTTCTTTCATTGGGGATATCAAATTCGTGACTTACAGCGTGGTGTTGTTCTCTTTCAGGGCCTATGTAAAAATGGTCTTTATCCTATCTTTCCAGCGTTATCGTCCAGCTCCAAGCAAGCTTTTTCTTCTAGCCTTGCATCGTCCTCTTTGTGGCATTGTCGTCTTGGTCATCCCTCTAATAAAGTTCTTCACACACTTGTCTCTCACTCCTTATTAGGTTCTTTTTCTCGCTTATCAAATTCTCCCTGTAGCCATTGTGCGTTAGCTAAATCAATCAAACTTCCATTTTCATCTCATGACCATTGTTCTACTGAGCCATTTGCTTTAATCCATTCAGATGTGTGGATGTCTCCTGTTGTTTCTGTTTCTGGATATCGCTATTATGTCTTGTTTACGGATGATTACACTCGTTATTCATGGATTTTCCCTATGCGTCTTAAATCTGAAGTTTTTGGTCATTTTTCTACTTTTGCTATGTATGTTAAAACTCAATTCTCTTTGTCTGTCAAACAATTTCAAAGTGATGGGGGGAAGGAATATGATAACCTACAATTTAAACAGTTTTGTGCTACTAATGGCATTGTGCATCGTTTTTCTTGTCCTCATACACCCCAATAGAATGGGTTAGTAGAGCGAAAACATCGTCATATTGCTGATATGGGTCGCACCCTCTTACACACTGCTCACATGCCTCATAATCTATGGGTCGAAGCATTTTGTACGGCAGTTTCTTTGATTAATCGACTTCCAACCCCTATTCTTCAAGGAACCTCCCCCTATAAGTTATTATTTGGCGTTTCCCCGGATTACACATTCCTTCGTGTTTTTGGATGTATTTGTTACCCATATCTTGGAGATTATGTAACTAACAAATTACAACCTCGTTCTCTTCAGTGTGTTTTTGTTGGCTACAGTGATCGCCATCATGGTTACCGCTGCCTCCATCCTCCTACAGGCCGGCTCTATGTTTCTCGCCATGTCATTTTTCATGAAGACCAACTCTATTATGCTATTGTTTCTAAGCATGTTCAGCTCTTAGATCTTGATGTAGTCCCCGTGGGCTTTCTTCCTAATCCACCAGCTCAGTCCATTACTATTGACAATTCCCAAACATCAGCCCAGTCCACCTCGAGGTCAATTTCCTCTCCATCTTTTCCCGTTGATCCTAGCTCTTCACAACTAGCCCCCATAAATTCTCCACAATCGGCTGTATCATCCCCATCCTCAGACCCGCGTGCTCCAACACCATCAGACTTATCTATCTCTTCTTCAACACCTGTCATCGAACCTCTACCGCCAAGTGACCGTGTCAATCCTGTGCATATGCGGTCTAAATCTGGAATTGTCAAGCCCAATCCCAAATATCATGCCCATTTTTCTACTCGGTACCCCGTTCCTCATGCTTTCTCTGCTTTAGTCAACACAGACATTGAACCCACATGTTACACCCAAGCCTCTCATCATCCCGAATGGAAACAAGCCATGCTAGATGAGTATCATGCTCTTATTCAGCAGGGCACCTGGTCCTTGGTGTCGTCATCTCCTTCACTCAATACGGTTGGTTGCAAATGGGTCTTCCGAATAAAGCGACGATCTGATGGAACAATTGAACGATATAAGGCACGTCTTGTTGCCAAAGGCTTCCATCAACAATCTGGTGTTGACTATTTTGATACTTTCAGTCCTGTGGTTAAGCCCACAACCATTCGCACTGTTCTCTGTCTGGCTATTTCTTTTGGATGGCCTCTTCGGCAACTCGATGTCAAAAATGCATTCTTGCATGGCTCCCTATCCAAAGATGTATATATGCGGCAACCACCTGGCTTTGCTGATCCTCACCGGCCCAATCATGTGTGTAAACTTCACAAGGCTATTTATGGCCTTAAGCAGGCCCCCCGGGCATGGTTTCAGCGTTTTAGTTCTTTCCTTCTTCGTGTTGGCTTTACTCAAAGCAAGGCTGACAATTCTATGTTTATTTATCATGATCACCTTTCTGTTATGATCTTGTTGCTATATGTCGATGACATCATTCTCACTAGCAGTAATTCTTCTCATATTCTTGCCTTTCTCGGCACATTAGGTGCTGAGTTTGACATCAAAGATTTGGGGCATTTGCATTATTTTCTTGGTGTGGAGGTCCATTATCACCCTACTTCCATCCATCTTACTCAAAACCAGTACACCGTTGATCTTCTCAAACGCAGCAATCTCTTAGACTGCAAACCTGTTTCTACACCCATGACTTCCAAAGGTACCCTTTCTCGGACCCATGGTACTCTCCTTACGGATCCTACTCCTTATCGACAGATGGTTGGCGCCTTACAATATCTCACCATGACTCGTCCAGATATCTCCTATGTTGTTCAACATGTCTCTCAATTTATGGGATCACCAAGTGATGTTCATTTTGAAGCTGTCAAACGGATTTTACGTTATCTAAAAGGCACTCTTGGAGTTGGCCTTCCCGTTTGCAGGTCTCCTGACTGTTATTTCTTAGTAGCCTATTCTGATGCAGACTGGGCTGGATGTCCTGACACTCGCAGGTCCACAACCGGGTATTGTATATTCCTGGGACCCAACCTCATTTCTTGGAGTGCCAAGAAGCAGCCCACAGTTTCTCGTTCCAGTACCGAAGCAGAATATCGCGCCCTTGCCTATGCCTGTGCCGATACTCTGTGGATTCAAGGTCTCTTAACTGAACTTCGTTGTCCGCTTACCTGTCCGGTTTTGCTTAATTGTGATAACCTGTCTGCCACATACTTAGCCGCTAATCCTATCTTCCATGCTCGTACAAAACACATTGCTATTGATTATCATTTTGTTCGTGAACGGGTCGCCTCTGGCAGTCACAAAGTTCAGTTCATCCCTTCTCAACTTCAACTTGCAGATGTCTTCACAAAAGGCTTACCAGTTGACCGTTTTGAAAGTCTTGTTTCCAAACTTGTCACCTATCCGGTGTCTAGTTTGCGGGGGAATGTTAGGCAGTTATCGTAATTATGGTTAGTAACGGATGGTTTAAAACCAATGAATGCCAGCATATAATGCTTACAGCTGTTATGCTATTATTAATTGTTGTAACTGATAAGTGTTTATATTTCTTATGTATAAAGAGACTGTAAGATCAGTTTTTGATAGATAAGAAAACTCTGTTTCTTCAATGATGACTGCGCGTTTGTATGTTAGTGAATATTTACAGGCTTCATTTGTCTTTTTTCTTATAATTTCCAAACATAAAATTACTTGTCCTAAACAAAATGAAATGCATGCCAAAATAAAAGTGAGATGCGAGGATAAAATGTTAAAGAAATAAATTTTTTATTTTGTTATTTTTTGAATTTTTTATTTTATAAAATCATAGAAAAACTGAAAATAAATAGATAAAAATGACCCAAAAAATGAGAAGATAAGACCTATGTGAACGTAAAATCAATGGATGCATATGTGAATGAGAAATGGTAGTGGTCCTGCCTTGGTGTGTTCTTGTTCACGAAAAAATTATCGTTAGAATCAAATGAAAGTGCCGGAAGCTTTCTTTTAGATTATGTTTATGTGTTTAAGATTTGAAACTCAATAAATAAATTAAAAAAGGAGAAAAAGGAAGGGAGCGGGAAGAAGATAGACAAGGAAAGACTAATTATTAATAGCAAATTGTATAGCAAGCTATCTCAATATTTGGAGACCAGTGGAGACAAAGGCGAAAAGCGTATCTTGATATCATGATGTTTGCGTTGGTGCACATTGGTATTATCCCTTGCTGGAATCGTAGTGGGCTTGCTTAATATTTTCTTTATATTTCTCCATTTTCGATTGGAGTAATATTATACAAACAAACAAATCATACAAAAATTCTATACAAATTGATATGTCAGTTCATTTTCGGCTAGTTTAATCAACTAATTACATTCATGATTTATGTTTGTTCAAGTTTAATCAAGCTAATCGCAAATGATTAGCTTTGGATAATAAAATTCTAGATGGATGATAGAGTTGCGTTGATGATTAGCTTCGGCTAATGGCATCATAAACGGATGGTTGATTTGCATTGATGGCTAATGGTATCCTAGAAGGATGATCAGGTTGCGTTGATGATTAGCTTTAGCTAATGACATCTTAGATGAATGGCCAGGTTGCACGGATGATTAGTCTCAATTAATGACATCCTTATGGGATGGCCAGATTAAATATGACAATTAGCTTTGGCTAATGGCATCTTAGATAAATAACAGAGTTTATTATGATGATTGGTTTCAACTAATGGTATCTATAAGAGATGATGGGTTGGTTTTTGTGATTAGTTTTTGTTAATGACATCCGAGATGGATAACCAAGTTTGAATGTTGCAATTAGCTACAGCTAAAAGCATCCAAGATGGACGATCAGGTTAAAGTGAAGGAATTAACCTTGATTAATGCTTAAACTTCAGCTCCACAACCTCTATGAAGAGGTTGGGGCGTATGAGTGAGAATGATACACTTAACGAAATAATAAGGATTGTACAATGCATATGAGAAGTAAAAGAAGGAATGTACCCATTTTATATTAATAACGAAAAGTAACGATAATGGTCTTCTATGTTTAGATTATTTACATTTCTTGTATCCTTGTTGTTTTTGTAATAGGGACATCACACAATCTAGGTGCGTAGGGAAGCCCGTTCCATGGGCTTACATACTTTGAAAGGTACTATGTAATAGTATGTTTTAGGTGTTATGTGTTTGATAAGAACGAATGAGTTAGTTGAATATTTGCCATTCGATACTTTTGTAAAGACTTGTATCGAAAATTGTAATGGAATACAAATGTGAAAGTACGATATTGTAAACATGATGTGGTGAATGGATGTATGTGATCTTTTCTTTTATAAGAATGTTGTATTGTGAATTCTCATGAGTATTGCACTACACTCAGAGATGAATTTAGTTACGGTAAACCTTAAACACTGTTGCGAGAATGTGTATTGTCACTTTTTATGAAATGTTGATTTACTTTACCCCATGTGGGTTGTGCCTTGCTAATGAATGAAATATATTTATAAATTCACATAATGGTATTGTGAAAAGCATCGAGAATCTAATGACTTACAAAAAAATCCATCGATTATGGCTACGAAAAATCCGAGTCATTACAATCTCGGTTTCATGTCCTTCAACATTGGATTTGCTTTTTGTTGGGTTCACTGCGCCTCATTGGTTAGTACTTAAAAATGCATTTTTATCAAGGTTTTATATCATCATATTGCACATAGAATGAAATACTCAACATCTTAATGTAATAATTCAATCGAAGAAATTGTTCACATATTCATGGTAAGGTTACATCAAAAATCCTAGAATAAAAGTCTACTCCATTGTTAAATTAAAGAGAAACAAACTTGATACGATAAACATCACTCAAAAGCAGAGAATTTCAGTGGAATAGATAGGTGTCCTCCTGATCTTTAATATTTTTGCCTCTGTTCTTTTTGTTCCTGTTCGTGCTGCCTCCTCTGTTTTTCTTTGCTCTATTATAGGGTTTCTACGTTTCTATCTTCTCTGTTTTCAGACCCCCTTTCTTTTCTTTTATATTGTGGCTTTTCTACCCCTACAGTAATGAGGATAGTTTCCTTTTCTGCATTGAATTCCTTCCTACCCAGACATTGTGGGCCAAATTTGAGGTAGGAAACGTGCGAATTCAAAGATCTCAATTTCTGGAGAAATTGTAGAAAATCAAATCTTCTTTCCAATGACAATGATCTTGCAATTTTTGAACCTCTAAGACTTGAGATAAGGGCTATAAACCAAAATAGTCTTTGCAGTAGAGGAATTTCGGGCTGATTCAATCCTTGTTTTTCAACTTGCTTTTTGGGCTTCGAAACAAAAAAACTGAGTTATATGCCCTTCATATGTTTTGTAGACCTTCATCTCAGCTATTTGGAAATGGTGACGAACATCTTGAACTAAGTTGTATAGCTTCCTTTGCAGCACATAATGAATCACTGATCAGTTTTATTGCCGAGCTCTGCCTACTCAGTAACCTGATATCTGAAAATACATTAATTTCCCACGAGGTTAATAGTTCAAAAAGAGATTCAAAATTCTAATTATCTTGTGCAACATATCCAAAATATTTCAAAATCAAGCATGAATTAGTGGAAAGAAAATATACATGCTAAAAATTCCCTAATCAAATACCCCTAAACTTAAATGTTTGCTTGTCCTCAAGCAAAAAGGAAACCATGAAAGCAGAGGGCTAAAAGTTCATGATAAGTTCAACTTTCACATTTAAAAGGCTCCCTCGTGCAACATTCACTTCTTGACTTAGCTCATAAACAATATTAGATAATGGAAAACTAAGCATTCCTACTCTCTATGCATATTGTTGTACAAACTTCCAACTCATCCATGTGTTTCATGTGTTTAGCATCCTTGAACCGTGCATAGTCATTCTACCATTTTTATTTATTTATTTTTTAATAAAAGGTAGCCAACTTTCGGAGCAATAACACACTTTTACTTGTCTTTTGACAAGGGTGATTTTTTTTTAAAAAAATTATCACTTGTCTTTTGACGCGAATACAAACATTTGTGATGAATGCACCTGGTTACTTAACAAGTTATAAACTTAAAATGCATTTGCATACTCATATTTTAAGTTGTCATTTGACGTACAACTAAACATTTGTGATGAATACTCCTAGTTACTAAGCAACTCAAAACATTAGAGTAGATACACATCATATACTTATTCATTCACTTTCATACTCATTATCACTCCCTGTTTTAATATTTTTCTCAGAGGGTAATAACAAGAAAGAACAACACACTTATCTTTTATGCATAACTACACAATTCACATGACTTTACTGAAAAGTGTACTTCAATAATTAAAAAGAAAATAGTCATGCTTAATCCAACTTTATAAGATATTATCCGCTCTAAGCCAAGGAATATCATGGATACATCATGAAGCACCTAAAAATGTCAAAGTTGGTCTTAAATGTATATCACTTTTCACCCTTTGTTTTCATGGTTCTAGTGTGTACTGTCTTTCATAGTCAAAGCATGCAATGCCTCCCCCAAACTTAAATATCATATTATCCTCAATGGAAAAACAAAGAATAGAAAGGCTTATGAATACTTCCTTTCGACTATATGGGTGTGAGTTTGTTGTTGCTCCTGGTTATTTGCTTATATGATCAATGTCTGCACAACTCAATGAAACAAATAAGGTTTTTTTTTTTGTTATGAGTTGCCTCCCAATCAGCGCTTAGTTATAGTCATTAGCTTGACTTTTCCATTTAGCTAATATGAAGTCAAAGGGATATCATCCCTTTTTTCAATAGACTCCCCATTCCTATAATGCTTCGAAGCTGCCCATTCACTATGAATGTTCCCTTTTCATCATGAGTGACCTCTACTGCTCCATAAGGAAATACCTTCACAACCGTAAATGGTCCTGACCATTGTGATTTAAGCTTACCAGGAAACAAGCAGAGCCGTGAATTGAAGAGTAATACCTGTTGACCAGGGACAAGCTCTTTGCGTACAATGTGTTTGTCATGCCATGCCTTGGTTCTTTCCTTCTATATCTTGGCATTCTCACAGGACTCATTGCGAAAATGCATTTCTCGCTTTTTTCATCAAGTTTGGTCTTTCTTGCATCTAAGATCTTTGCATATGCCACACAACCAAAGACTTGAAGATGAGTAACACTTGGTTTGTGACCATTCCATGCTTCTTCTGGAGTGACAGCTTGCAAACTTTTGATTGGGCAACGATTCAGTAAATACACTGCACATGATACAACTTCAACCCAGTATTGCTTGGGCAACTTCTTTGCTTTGAGTAGACTTCTTGCGATGTCAAGAATCATTCGATTCTTTCTCTTAGCTACACCATTCCATTGTGGTGTATAAGCTGGTGTTGTCTGATGTCTGATGCCTTATCGTGTACAAAAGGCTTCAAAATCATTTGAAGTGTATTCTCCACATTGATCAGATCTCACAGTTCTGATCTTATAGCCACTTTGCTTCTCAACAATTACTTTAAAATCTTTAAAACAATTCAACACTTCTAACTTCCTCTTTAAAAAGTATATCCATGTCTTTTTTCTAAAATCATCAATGAAAGTAAGGAAGTAACTATTTTGTCCAGTTGACATAGGCTTTATGGGACCACACACATCTGTGTGCACTAACTCCAGTGGTTTATTTGCTTTCTAGTTGACTTCTTTGGCAAAAATAGATCTATGATGTTTGCTAAGGACACAACTCTCACAGACTTTATTTGGATGATCAATTTGGGGCATACCTTTGACCATCTTCTTGCTTGCTAGCATCTTTAGACTTGTGAAATTCAGATGTGCAAGCCTTAGGTGCCAAAACCACTCTTTATTATTGGTGATGGCACTCAAACACTTTATTGCTTCATATTGTATGTTTAAAGGAAACATCCTATTCTTGGATATCTTCACATAAGCAATTGATCTCCCATTGTAGTCTTTGACTGTCAGATGACAATTCCTCGTGTAAAGAGTATAACCTTTCTCCATAAGTTGATCTATACTCAGCATGTTGTGCTTTATGATTGGAGCATAGTAAACATCTACGATGTAGCTATGATCACCATTCTTCAACTTGATTAGGATGTTGCCTTTACCTTTTACTAGAACTTTTGAGGTATCTCCAAATGTGACTAGACCTTGTATGGTCTCATTTATATCACAAAATAGATCCCGTTGGCCACACATGTGATTGCTGGCTCTAGAATCTAGATACCAAATATTCTCATGATTCTCGCCAAGTCCTTGTTGGACAAATAATGCAGCTGATCCTCTGATAATGGCATCCTCCTCTGCATAGTTGGTTTGTTCATGTACCTCTATTGGAACATTCAGTGCTATAGTGCCCAAATTGATTACAACTATAACACTGGATATTCCTCTTATCACGGTTATTGTAACCGCCTCCTCTTCCTCTAGGAGTGAATGCTTGTTGTCCTCAGCCTCCTCTAGTGTTGTTTCTACCACCTCTTTCTCTAAATCCTGTATTCCAAGATCCTCTTCCTTGAAATCCTCCTCGTCTTTGTTGACTTCTTCCTCGAGTGGTATATCCACTTGTTGAAGTCTCCCCTAGCTCATATCTGTCTTTGAGAGATAACTTTGATTGTAAGGCATGCTCAATTGCCTTATCTCCATTTCTTTTCACAATCTTTTGCTCATGAGCTTGCAAAGAACTCATAAGCTCATCCACCATCAACTTGTCCACTTCTTTGGACTCTTCAATAACGACAACAATAAATCAAATTTTGGATCTAGGGATCTCAAAATTTTCTCAGTAATTTGAGCATTTGTAAGGGTTTCTCCATTTCTTCTTATCTAATTGACTATCACCATAATTCTTGTGTGATACTTAGAAATAGATTATGAGGACTTCATTTGCAATAATTCAAATTCACCTCGCAAAGATTGGAGACGAATCTTCTTGATTCTATCAGCACCTTTGTATTTTTGTTCGAGAGCCTCCCATATCTCTTTGGATGTTTCTGCAGAAGCAATAATCTCAAATATGGCTTTGTCAAGACCTTGATAGATGATAGTCTTTGCTTTGTTGTCTTTCTTTCTATTGGCTTTGAGGACTTGCTTTTATGCCTCTTGTAGAACATCTTCTGCTTCTTTAGATTCTGGTTCATCATAACGATATTACACAATCTTTATACTCTTTTGTGAACCAAAAAATGCCTTCAATTTGATATACCAACTATCATAGCTGTCTTTGGTCAGTTTCGGGATAAGTGTTTGTGCATTTTCTGTAGTCATTTTGCTCTTTGAATGACTATATCACCTTCTGGGAGTTGAATTTGGAAAAATAGACACTGTAGATGGATCTAAAATGCTCAAAATAGTAGGGAACCGGTTTGGCTTGGTTGAAAATGGGTCAGAAATGGGCTGAACCGGTCAGGAAACCGATTCTGGATGTCGGGCAGTTCACTAGGGTTGAACCGGAAATATTCTTCAGCGCGGCTGGCGGCTTGGCTTAGGCGGCTCAACTTGGCTCAAATATGGCGTGTGTGGACTCTAGTCGTCTTCTACCTCAGGGCGTGTTGGTTGCATGTGGGCTATAGTTCAGTAGTTTTAGACGGCGCATGTGGACTACCTCCTGCTTTGATGATGCTGATTTTTGCACCAGTGTGTTCGTATGGATGAAACCTACACTGTGGAATAATCAAAAAGTGTTTTGGACAACTTTGAAAAATCGGATGTATCCCAACAACACCTTTGTTTTTTGACGAACAAGGCTCTAATACCAATTGTTGGTGGGAGAAACCACTAGTGGTGGCTTTGAAACACTCAGAGGGGATAAAACACACTGTTTTATTTCAAAACAACAAGCTTACAAAAATAAACAAACAAAAAACTCTTAATACATGCCCTCTCTCTTGCTCTCTAGTGTTTCTCTCTTGTCTTTTCCACACAAAATAACATAAACTTAGCTGTCTATTTATACAGAAATTGAAAGTTAAAAAAAATCAAATTTCAAGTGTGAGGCGGTTGGTGGTGGTGGTTGGGTGTTTGATAGCTGGTGGCTGCCTTCCTTGACCTTCTAGATTGAGTTTAATGCAACAGTTATAATGAAGAAAAAGAAATGTGTTGATTATTGTTTTATAAAAATAATTCACAAACAAATTCCTTATCATACCCTAGGAAAAAAGGCAATAACATCAACTCAATGAATCTTAAAAAGAAAAATTAATATTAATAAAAATTTCACCAGAAGAACAGTAAGAAAATTAATCCCTATAATAAGCAGCAGCACAAGTATTCACAACGGAACTTTTAGCTCTAGGCGGCCTTGGTGGCTTTTTTTATTTTCCAACTCGCTATTTTGTGTTCAAGAGCAAAGGCATAATACTGGAATAAATGTCTAACTGATTTCTCATTGACGTCTTTATTGACTTCCATTATCACAAAGTTCTGGAATCAGATAACAATGGGAAAAATGCAGCAGCTTTTCGTCTTTACTTCAGGTTATTTACAAGCTGCTTACATGACCATGCTATACAAATTCATCAAATCGAACAATTGATCATGGTTAGGAGCCGTGCTTGCCCAGTTCAGCACATAAGTGATTGTGATTACACGTACGGTTCTGGTTCACGAAATAGCAGTGGATATTTCCAGACTTCATTCGTCTGACAGGTCAATAGCTATCACAACTTATTTTCATTGGGGAAAATCATTACAAGTCCATGGCTATTCTGGTTCACCAAATGGCAGTAGATATTTTCAGACTTCATTCGCCTGCCAGTCGCATGGTTATCACAGCTCATTTTCATTAGCCAAAATTATTAGTGCAACTTCCATCAGAAATGGTAGTGGTCCAGCCATGGTGTATCCTGGTTTACCAAAAAAAAATATCGTGGGAGTGGGACTAGAATTGATTTCAGTGATGATGACTGCGCGTGTGTTTGTTAGTGAATATTTACAGGCTTCATTTGTGTTTTTTCTTAATTCATGGGTCATGGTTTCTATAAACCAACCTTATTTAAAAGGCCATCGCACAAAGTCACAATCCAAAATGGGGCTATGTCTTTTTAGCACCCAGCTCCACGTTGGGTACGGACGCAACTGCATCCAACTCTATGTTAGACCTCGATTCGTCCACCCCTAGCCCTACGTGAGGCCTGAATGCAACCATGTGCAATTCTATATTGGACTTGGATGCTTCCGCGCCCAACCACATGTTCGACCTGGAGGCGACCGCGTCCAACTCCATGTTGGACCTGGATACGTTCGCGCCCCATTTTCTCCTGGGCTTCAGGTGTGAATTGAGCCCAACATTTCTCAGATTGGGTGTATAACAGAAGGGTCACTCTACCCTGAACCTCCTAAACCCTGAGTCTGGGTTAATAATTATGATGTCCATCATAATTCCATTAAACACGAACAAGCCGTACATTCTTATATTAATTAGATGTGATGGTATAAGTAGTAAGATAATATTATTTTAATAATGTAAGAGTACTTTTCTACTTCTATGTTGCATGAAGCAGAAAAATCAGGTGATATAAGAAAAAAGAAAAAGAGAAGAAAACGAGAGAGTTATCTTCTCCTCATCTTTAGTTATTCTTCTCCAACCCTTTTTATACATTCATAAAAACTCTTTAATATTTTTATTAATATCATTCTTCACACAAATATTCCTTGTGTCAACTCATGTTAGTGGAAATGGGCATTCCATCATTAAACCGGCTACCACGAATAAATAAGGTTTGTACAGTGCAAGAAAAAAAATGTAAGAGCAGAAAATGATCGATTATTCTCATAAACCACATGGAAATCCGATATGCATGAAGTGTCAATAAAAGAAAAACAAATTACTAGTTCGAGTTCTATAAATTTTAAGTCACTAGAGACTTATATAGTCGTTAGCTTTAACATCCGTAGGATTAATCTAGATTCATATAAACTGACTCAAATATCCATATTAAATAATAATAATAAAAAGCCAACAAAATTATTGACTTGGTAAAGAAATTAGTAATGCCAACTAGAGAATAGAGGATGTCTAGAAACTAAAAACAGTACATTTGATGGATCTTCTGAAGCTTTAATTTCCAGGTAGAGGATGGTGTGGAATTGGAATTAAGCAGAGATCATTCTTCCTTGTTACTACTACTCCAAAAACCTCAGACATGTCCAGGTCTACTGGTTTCAGTCCCTTGGGGAGATTCCAATCAAAATGGAATAGCAATTGTGCTAGTGGAAGCTCCACATTAACAGTACCAAACAATATTCCAGGGCACATCTTTCTTCCAGCACCAAATGGGAGGAGTTCGAAATCGGTTCCCTTGTAATCAATTGAATTATCAAGGAACCTCTCTGGATAAAATCTCTCAGGTTCATTCCAATAAGTTGGGTCCCTTCCGATCGCACTTACGTTCACAATGACTTTGGATTTGATAGGTATGTCATAACCATTTATCTTGCAATCCTCTCTACTTTCTCTTGGAAGTAGCAGAGGAACTGGAGGGTGTAATCTGAAAGTTTCTTTGATGGCTAACTTTAAGTAGTTTAATTCATGAAGGCCTGCTTCATCAACAGTTCCTTTTTCACCAAATACTTGCCTCACCTCTTCTTGTGCCTTTTTCATTACTCTTGGATGTTTTACCATTTCCGACATTGCCCATACTACCGTAGTAGACGATGTGTCAGTGCCAGCAACGAACAGGTCCTGCAACACAAACACTAGGATAAGTAACACCAGATAAACTCGCTGATTTTCCAATGTCAGGTTATAATCTTCGCTTACTTGAAATTAGAAAACATACTAACCAGGATGATTGCTTTGATGTTGTTGTCGGTCAATGAAAATTCAGTGTCTCCTTTGTCCTGAATACCTAAAAGAACATCGACAAGGTCATGCTCTTCTTCATCAGCGCCTGTTTTTGCGGCCATCTCCTTCTTAGACCTATGCTCATTGATGATGCCTTGCAAGATCTTATCCAATCGCGCATGATTCTTCTCGAGGGTAAGTCTCATCCCACTGATCACAGAAAGCAACTTAATTGAAGGATATACATCAGCAAGGCTATAACCTCCTGCTGCCTTATTAACTTCCTTAACAGCTGGTATGAACACATCCTGTCCCTTCCATATCTTACCAAAGGCTGCTCTTGAAGTGATGCAATATGTAAGAGAACTCATCATTCTGCTGAAATTGACAGGAGACCATGCACTAGAAGAAATAGATCTAACAACCCTCAATACCTCTTCTTCCCTGATTGATCTGAAAGATTGAACACGTTTAGCACTTAGCAGCTCCAATACGCACAATTTTCGCAGCATCCTCCAGTAATCTCCATATGGTGCAAATGCAATATCTGTGCAATTATAGCTTATAATTTTCGCCGCAAGCAGAGCTGGCCTTTGAGCAAAAATGAGATCATGGGTCTTCATCACTTCTTTAGCAGTTTCAGCTGAAGAGATAAGAACATGAGTAACTTCACCGAGTCGGAGGTGCATAACAGGTCCATATTTGTTGGCCATATCTCGGAAGCGGTGATGAGGTAAAGAGCCAACTAAATTGTGCAAGTTTCCGATTAGAGGTAGCTGTGAAGGACCTGGTGGCAGATTCAGATTTGAGTTTCTGACTTTTGATTTCTTCCATATCCACAATATCACGTAGCTAATGCTGGTGACCAGAATGGTGACTAAAATTGTAGATGCAATTTGGTGCTCCATGATAGGAAGGATTCAGGAAGGCCAGGGCAATTGGAGGGGGGGGGGGTCTGTTGGGTTATGATTTCGTTCAGTTCTAAAGTATTTGCGCCCAGTATCCTTCGAGTGTTAATGAAGGGGTGGAGTGGGACCGGCAGGGCATGGGAGAGGGATAAATATGACATTGTCGGTTGTTTTGTGCAGGGCACTTAATTTCATCGCCATCTCCTCACAAAGTTTATCTTCCCTCTCTGGCTTCATCACAAGCAACCAGCTGTCTCTTTTTTTTAAACCATTTGTTTTGTGCAGGGATGAACACGATCTGTTGAAAGCCTAGAAGCACAGTCCTTACTCTTTGACGCCTCCATGAACACGATCTGGTTTCTACATGCTTTAAAACATTAGCTAGAAAGAGAGAGAGAGATATGTTACAGACTTGATGGTGCTGGTACTACCTGTTGCCTCTCTCTCTCTCTCTCTCTTGAAATTGTGAGATTGGTCCCATTTAAGTTACAGTCATCAGCTAGAAGGAACAAATGGGAACAATAGCACCACTGTTCTTACTTTCCTACGCCTATTGATGAGCAGTGAGTGGAGCTGCCACTTTCTTCAACAGTAATGGAAAGTCCAAAGTAATAAAATGAGAACGCAACAAGGATTCGAAGTTTTTCATAGAGCTGCCACTTTCTTCAACAGTAATGGAAAGTCCAAAGTAATAAAATGAGAACGCAACAAGGATTCGAAGTTTTTCACAGATCACCAACACCTACCCTCCCTCGAGATCTCCAAACTCAGATCGTGGATCCAACTCCAACCAGGTCTTGTTTGGATTTGTCCGGGTTACCCGGATTATGGATCGACTCGTCGGGTCGACCGAGTTTTATCAGATTGTTGTCTTAGATGGTTTTTTTAGTAAACCTAGACTAGTCCAGCCATCAAATCAATCAAGTCCCGGATCAACCTATCAGGCCAGTCCAAGTTTAAAAACTATACTATTTATTCGAATTCATTCCAATTAAAGTGGAAGGATGCAAAAGATTAAACTTTCAAGAGTACAGAGGGCTGCATGTCGTCAAGAATTAATGTCATTGGCTGCGACATGCTAGCCTGGTACATCTCCCTCTTTTGTCAACATTGGACACTACGGTGAAGAAAATGTTTTACGATTACGAAATCTCAAAACTAAATTCTAGCCACTCAAAACAATACCGTGAAGACAACGTTTTTTTTTTTTTCTAAGATAAAAAATATTAGTAATTAACAGGTTCTTGATGGAAAAGACTCGTGAAAATAAAACCGTGAAGACAATGTGTTGGAAATACAAGGTAGGATTTTACTTAAAAGTAGCGAGGAAAACACAAATTTGTTTATTACCGAATAATTAGGCGGCTGAGGCATGACTATGTCGCTTTCTTAAGATGATAAATGCCTATCGCATGTAAATTTGGCGAAGCGATTCAAAATATGTTGCAGCACATTGTCTTAAAAATACATTAAGCCCAACTACTTTGCCGTGCCTTATAAGTCTGCGCTACTTGTAAGATGTGAAACTCAACATAAAAAATTAGCACCGCTCTTATTCGAATGAGAAATAAGAAAGTGACAATTTTATGACTAAATAAAATGGGAGAGGATGTTGGAATATGTAATGAGAGCTAGTAAATGTTGTTGTGAATACTATTGCACAAAACATCTTGTATATATAGGCTTGGAAGAGCTGCTAGACAGTTAAAAATTTCGTAAGTTACAAGGCCACTTATAGACCAAACGGTATAAAAATTTTTTTATTGCTTTCAATTACAACGGTAGGCAAATGGTGCAAAAAATTTAAGTAATACAAACAGCTTGCTACCTGGACAAAGAAGATGAGATATTATAAGGAATGGTATACGTGTGACCATGACAAATAAATTTGCAGACAAAGAAGATGAGCTGTTATGTGAAACGTGTTTAAAAAACAATTAACATGGCAACGTGTATAATAAACAAGTAATAAAATGATGAGTAGAGTATCGTCCCACGAGGTTTTCTAAAAATTACTACTAATTATCAAAGTCTTTTAAATTATGATCTATTTAAGGAATCGAATGAGATAGTTTATAAAACAAAAATTAATGATTAAAAATAAACAACCAATTGATTAAATATTAATGAATTCAATTGTACTGGTTTTAGGATTTTTGACTTATCGTAACTATTTCTATGTGAACTTTCTCAATTGAATTAATTACTCCTAATGTTGATAATCAGGTTTTTCTAATTTAAACATTAATATCTCTCGAGTATCAATGAATTATTTTGACAAGCAAATTTCATATACTCTACAAAAGTTCTGAACTTGTTGAAATTTATCAAGTACTACTGTAAAACCTGTAACGATTACAAAAGTTCATAGGATATCTCTATCATATAGATTTCTTAAGGTATTTCAAACAATTGCTAAAACAATTATCACTTCTCAGTCTCAAATTGAATTCTAAATCATGCAGGTGTTGGCCAAACATACATAAGCATTACACATAAAATGAAATACTCAACAACTTAATGTAATAATTGAATCGAAAAAATTGTTCACCTATTCATAATAAGGTTACATAAAAAATCCCAGAATAAAAGTCTACTCCATAGTTAAATTAAAGAGAAACAAACTTGATACGATAAACATCACTCAAAAGTAGAGAATGGCAGTGGAATAGATAGGTGTCCTCCAAATCTTATCCGTTTTTGCCTCTCTTTTTTGTCCCTATTTTGTGCCGCCTCATCTTCTTCCTTTAGTCTATTTTAGGGTTTCTCTATGTATGTCTCCTTTCCTTGTAGACCCCCCCCTTTTTTTCTTTTATATTGTGGCCTTTTTCTGATTTGAATTCCTTCTTACCCAGACATTGCGGGCTAGATTTGAGGCAGGAAACGTGCTCTATTTTTGGAGAAATTATAGAAAATCAAATCTTCTTCCAATCTTGCAATTTTTGGACCTCTAAGACTTAAGATAAGGGCCATAAACCGAGACAGTATTTGGAGTGCAGGAAGTTCGGGTTTGATTTAATCCATGTTTTTCGAATCACTTTTTGGGCTTCGAAATAGCAAAATTAAGTTATATGCCCTTCATATGTTTTGTAGACCTTCATCTTAGATATTTTAAAATGGTGACGAACATCTGGAACTGAGTTATATAGCTTCCTTTACAGCACACAATAAATCAATATTCGATTTTACTACCGAATTCTACCTACTTAGTAACCTAGTATCTGAAAACACATTAATTTCCCACAAGGTCAATAGTTCAAAAAGGGATCCAAAATTCTAATTATCTTGTGCATAACATCCAAAATATTTCAAAATAAATCATGAATAGTGGAAAATATACATGCTAAAAATTCCCTTATCAGATACCCCCAACCTTGAATATTTGCTTGTCCTCAAGCAAAAATGAAACCATGAAAGCAGAGGGCTAAAAGCTCATGATAAGTTCAACATTCACATTTAAATGGTTCCCTCGTGCAACATTCACTTCTTGACTTAGCTCATAGACAATATTAGATAATGGAAAACTAAGCATTCCTACTCTTTGTGGAGACCGTTGTACAAACTTCCAACTCATCCATGTGTTTAGCATCTTTGAATCGTGCACAGTTGATTAGTACTTAAAAATATATTTTTATCAAGGTTTTATATCTTCATTTGGCACTTGAAGTATCAATAACTCCTTAACTAAAGCATGTTTTATAATAACATATCTAATAATATAAGATACTTTTAATTTATGGTAAATATTCATCTTAAATGCAGGCCTATCACATAAATAAAAGGAGTGATTGATGATTTTAAGTAGTGAAATTGAAAGGACAAAGAGAGGGCCAAACTTAGAAAAAAGATGTTGGCGCAGTTCAAACCGGAACACTGTTCGGTAATTGGGTCATATCTGGAGTTATAGATCTCCGATTTAGGTCTGCTTTATACAGATAAAAAGGTAAGACATAAGCCTACAACTTTCATGTGAAATCCAAGATTTAAAAAGGTCGTTTTCAAGTCCAAATTATAGCAACAATGGAGAAGTTCGAATCTGTCCTATAGCCCAGACATTGTTCAGTGTTCAGCCCATATCTCGAGTTCTAGAAGTCCAAATGACCTCAATTTTTTTTTCTAGAAAGATAAGATAATTTCCTATAACTTTCATGAGTGCAGTTGGTTCCAGTTCTGATGCTAGCAATGACATTTTATTCAGACAAAAAGATAAGAATTTTCACTAAGTCAAGAGTTAGCCACCTACTCAACAACTAGTCATCAAATCAGTAGTTTCAAATTTTGGCCTATAAAAGGAGGCATTTGCCATGCATTTAAGAGCTTGGTTGTTCAAATCAAGAACTTACTCTTGCTCTCTCTCTTTATATTTTTTTTGTAATTCTTAAGTTTTGCTTTTATTAATATCTTGTTTATGCTTTTCATTTCCTTTCCTTTACTTAGTTAACTTGTATCTTATTTATGTTCTTATTTTATTTATTTACGTTTCTCTTCTTCATTATGTTTAGCTAAGTTTATTATGTCAAGGTGAAAAGGTTACATTAATGGTGTAAGAATAAGTATATTGTAAACTCAACAAGGACCTTAATGTTTAATATTAACATGTCTTATCTTTTTATCTTATTAATTCTTAATACCTTTCTTGTTAAATGGTTAATCTAGATTTGTGTTGTATAACACTTGGTACAATAAATGCTTGACACTCTCATAGCCCAACCGTATGGTATTACCTACACATGTGCTATGAAAGGAACTTGATTTGTTGTTAACATAAGTTAGCATCATGAATTTTTGATAATATTTAAAAGTTTGGTGTTACTTAAATAAGATAATTAATATGCTTATGTTAACAATTTATAATGAGCTATCAATGACAAATCATCCAATTGGAACCTCCTTTGTGTGTGGTTTCTAGTTGAATAACAAGAGTTTATACTATACTTGTTTGAAATACCATTAGTGGATCCTTTAACCTTGACATTTATTTTTATTATTGTTTAATCCTTACATTAATCTTTCATCTCAAAGTTCTCATCAACTTCTTCTTCTTCTTTATTATTATTGTTATTATTATTATTATTATTATTATTATTATTACTTTTATTATTGCTATTATTATTGTTGTTGTTGTTGTTGTTGTTGTTGTTGTAGTATTGCTGTCTATAATTTATACAATTAACCTCCATGTGGTTCAACCCCGGTCTTGCCGGGTTATTTATTACTTTGACACTCCTGCACTTGGGAGAAGACATTAATCTTTTGGTCGTGTCAAGTTTTTGGCGCCGTTGCTGGGGAGGTAAATTCTTGTACAAATTATAGTATTTATTTTATTTTCTCTTTTCATTTTTCTTGTATCTAACTTTGTTTCTTTTGTTTTGTTTCTTTTTGTTTTCTTTTCTTCCTTTTATTCTCTTTCTACACGTGCATGAGTGTTTGATCACGTACATTAAGTGGTAAACTTTGTAGGGTATCCTCATCATTTTCAGAAAACATGGCCGAAGAAGATAACCAGTCACTTCATAATGAGAATAATGAGAATAATCGTGTTAGAACACTTAGAGACCACATGAATCCCACAAGAATAAATGCACCCTCATGCATAGTTTTCCCTCCTGATGCATCTCATTTTAATTTTAAGCCAGACATTATTCAACTTTTGCCTTCTTTTCATAGCTTAGATCTAGAAAATTCATACATGCATTTGAGAGAATTTAAAGTAGTTTGTAACACCTATAATGACTTAAATTGTAGCATAAACACCATCAAATTAAAGCTTTTTCTTTTTTTATTAAAATATAAAGCTAAAACATGGCTACAAAATCTTAGGTCAGGATCCATTCGTGCTTTAGATGACATGCAACAATAATTTTTAAAGAAGTTTTTTTCCATCTCATAGAACTAACTCTTTCAAAAGACAAATCACACTTTCACTCAAAAACCAGGTGAAACATTTTACCAATGTTGGGATAGGTATTGAGAGTTGCTTAATACTTGCCCTCATCATGGTTTTGAAACATGGAGATTGGTTTCACAATTTTATGAAGGGTTAACACCTAAAGATAGACAAATGGTGGAATTGATGTGCAATGGAACTTTTAAAAATAAAGACCCTAATGAAGTAATGGAGTACTTAGACTTGCTAGCTGAAAATGCTCAAAATTAGGATACTATGGGCACTTATGAGGCATCGAGTAAAACTCAACCTCATACATCTAGTGGAGGTATTTACAACTTTAGATAAGATTATGACCTCCAAGCCAAGTTTGCATCTTTAGCTAAAAAAGTTGAGGCACTAGAATTAAAAAAGAGTGGTCAATTAAAATATATTCAAGACATTGTGTGACAAATCTGTGAAACAAATGAACATGCAACCAATGAATGTCCAACTTTGCCTTCTTTCAAGAAATGCCTCCATGAACAAGCCCATACTTTAAACAGCTTCCAAAGGCCCAATCATAACCCATACTCGCACACATACAACCCTGGTTGGAGAAATTACCTAAATTTTAGTTGGAAGAGTGGTAACAATAATGCACAAACTTAACAGCCACCGTTTCAAGCACACCATAATTTTCAAAATTCTCATGGATATGCTCCACCTCCTAAAAGAAATTTTGAGAAAACATTGCATGCATTCATTGAAAAACAAGAGGCAATCAACACTCAACTTGCTCAAAGTATGACAAATTTTAAAGAAACTCTTGCAAAGTTAACATCTGCTCTAATTTTTCAAGAGAAATGTAAGTTTCCATCTCAACCACAACAAAATCCCAATGGGCAATACAATGCAAATGCAAGTAGTTCTGGAAGTCAACACATGGATCAAGTCAAATTAGTCATCACTCTTCACAGTGGTAAGGTTATTGAAAAACCCATTCTTGAACCTTGTGAGAAAGATGATGAGTCAATCTCTGAGGGTAAGGAAGGGATTGAATCTGAACATTGTAAAGAAAAAACTGATTCTCTGCCAGAACTTCCATTTCCTCATGCCATGACCAAATAAAGGAAAGTCAATCACAATTCTGAAATCCTTGAAACTTTCAAACAGGTAAGGATCAATATACCTTTGTTGGATGCTATTAAACAGGTACCTTCCTATGCTAAATTTTTAAAAGATCTGTGCACTGTGAAGAGAAAATTGAATGTGAAAAAGAAAGCCTTTTTAGCCGAACAAGTAAGTGTCATTCTTCATAATAATAATGCTTTGAAATATAAAGATCATGGTTGTCCAACAATTTCTTGCTTTATTGGAGAACATAAAATTGAAAGAGCTTTACTTAATCTTGGAGCTAGTGTGAATTTACTTTCATATTCAGTTTTTCAAAGTCTCAATCTAGGTGAGTTAAAACCAACTTCTGTAACTCTTTTAATTGTTGATAGATCTGTAAAAGTGCCTAGAGGAATAGTTGAGGATGTGTTAGTACAAGTCGATAAATTCAATTATCATATGGATTTTGTTGTCTTGAACACACAACCTGTTGAAGCATGTAATTCATTTCCTGTTATTTTAGGACGTCCATTTCTTGCAACTTCTAATGCATTGATTAATTGTAGGAATGGACTAATGAAGCTATCATTTGAAAACATGATACTAGAGATGAATATTTTCAACATTTGCAAGTAACCTAGAGATGATAATGATTTACAAGAAGTAGATTTTATTGAAGAATTAGTTCATGATCAACTTGAATCTATGTTGAGTAAAATTGAGTTGGATGAATCTGAAGATTTGCAAATGATTTATTCTCAAGAAGAAATCAAGGACAAGAAAGGCACCGAAAATGTTGATATGGATCATTTGTCAATATTGACAATAGATTCGACATTTGACATCACACCAATCGATGATTACTTTTCTGACGAATCCTTACTTTCTCTTAGTTCAATGCCTTGGTTTGCTAAAAATATAAATTTTCTTGCTTTAGGATATTTGCCAACTCACTAGAGTACCAAAGACAAAGGAAAGTTTTAAAATGAAGTGAAGAACTTTTATTGGGATAACCCTAACTTATTCAAATATTATCCTGATCAAATATTTCAAAGATGCATTCCTGACAATGAGGTAAGTAGTGTCATTAAACTTTGTCATTCTAAAGCACGTGGGAGTCATTTCTCGTCAAAAAAGACAATTACGAAAATATTTCAAAATGAATTTTATTGGCCCACCATGTTCAAGGACGCGTGCATTTTTGAAAACTTGTGAAAATTGTTAAAAAGTTGATACTAGTCAAAACATTTTGCTTTATAATTCTTAACTCCTTTTATTTCCTAGAAAGCTAAGATCAAGATGGAGTGGTCCATTTATTGAGAAACATGGGTATCCTTATGGGGCCTTTGATATTGAGAATCCAAAGAATGACAATGTTTTTAAGGTAAATGGACATCGTTTGAAAGCTTACTTTGATAATTTTCCTAGTGAAAATGAATCCATTGGTTTGAATGATCCAATAGATAAAGGTTGATTATTTTGTTTTTCTCACATTGTTTTTGTGTTTTTTTTTTGTGTGACTTTTGTTTTGCTAGTCTCTCTCACCTCGGTCAAATGGCAGATAACGGTACTTCATGACTCTTTAGTCGGTCTTTTTAGTTTCCCATGATAACTAATATCTGTGTATATATTTCTGTAATTTTTTGCTCTTTCTCCCTTCTTTGAATCTCTGCTCTAATTCTCATTTGAAATTGGACACCACTCTTGAAAAATTAAAAAAGTATTTTCCCACTTTGCCTCAAAATGCGATTTCAAAAATTTACTATGCTAGATGTGCAAGATTGAAGTTGTTAATGAATCATGGAATTCCTGAAGATGTTCGCTCGCTAATTGAAGCAAAGGTCCGATTATCAGGTGAGTCCTTCAATTCTTTCATTTCATACATGCCTGAGATAAGTAAAAGCACTTTTGCAAAGAAACATCATGCAAAACGACTGAAAGTCTGTCATAAATGTGCCAGATGGACTTGTAATGCACAATGTCGTTCTTTAGGAATGGTATCTATAAACCGTGAAGATAAAATACAATTCATTAAGGATGGCCTGAACAAGGAGTCTTTAGATAGTCTTCTATTAACTCTTTAAACGCATTCTAGTGGAGATGTGCATCATACAATTCATGATTTATGGCTCCATTTTCATAAAAAACATGATCAACTTAGTCTTGGGAATCTGACTAAAAAAGACCTTGTTTGCCAGTTTTCTAAGAAAACTGGATGGGAAGCCTATCCTCAACCTATAGAGGGCGTTTAAGTCATTCTTAGACGTAAAACCAAGGGAAGATGTGAGCCACAATCACAACTATGATTTGATTCTTAGTTTGTAAAAACTTTGTGTCTTTTGGTTTTATTAATAGCATATTATTTTGTTTTGTTATTTCTTATATTTGTTTAAGTGTGTTTCAGGTTTGTCGGTGTTCATTGTTTCAGGTGATGTCTTCTATACTCTATCTTTCTACTTTAGAACATTGAGGACAGTGTCTCATTTTGGTTGGGGGGGAAAGGGTAGTGGTTGATATGTTAAAAAAAAAATTAACTAACTATGTTTTCTATTTCATAAACCATTTGCAAAATTGTTGTTACTAGGATGACAGAGTAAAGGAGTTCTTTTGACTTTTGAGACGCATCTTAGTAAACATTCTTAACAAGGTCTATCAGATACTTCTTGAAATATTTAGGTTTATAAACTCTCGCATTGTTATCACTAAATTTTGCTCATATACTTATTTAACAAGTATTCTTAAACCTTTATTCACACACATACTTTAACATATGATTGTGGGTAGCACATTGGATTATTATATTATTTATGTTCTTTTGTTAAAGGTAACAACTAAGAAAAAAGGAGAAAATATAATTTGCAAAAACAAAAACAAAAAAATTTATAAAAACATAGATAACTTTGGTTTCGTAGCCTCCCTAACCTAAAAATTAAGCCCGAAGGGGTGTTTTAACATTTAATACCCTAAAGTCAACTAACTTGGGAGCTATTAGCCCAATGCTTGTTACATAGGTTGAGGAGAAAAGCTTAAGGGAATCAAACATTGCACAATCTATGTATCAGTATCTGTAACCTGAGTTACTAAGCTCGTAAGGGTGTCTCAACACCTAATGCCTTAAGACCAACTAGTTTGGGAGTCATTAGCTGAAAGCTCGTTACATGGGTTAAACATGCATTGTGTTTTAAGTTATATGTATATGTATATATATATATATTTAAAAAAGAAAAAAAAGATAATAATCCTAACCCAAGAAAGTTAACCTTAAATGTTAGAACAAAAATTTTGTTTTCTTCCAAGTAAAGCCCCATAACTATGTGTTGATATATTGAGCACAAAAGAAATGTTTATTAATATCTTGTTTAAGAGGTATTAAGCATGTATATAAATTTAATGAGTTTGTTTATCTGGATAGATTAATGAAAGTTGAATGATGAATGCCTTGCTTTGTAGAAGTTGCAATTTTTTTTTTCTATTTTAACGCTTTGATTACTAGGGACTAGTAATAAGCTGATTGAGGGGTGTGATTAATACTTAAAAGTATATTTTTATCAAGGTTTTATATCAATATTTATCAAGGGACTAGTAATAAGCGGATTGAGGGGTGTGATTAGTACACATAATTGGGTAAATGTGTGCGACTTCTTCATCTCCATCGACCACCACCAAGAACTTCAGATGCCTCCGCATCAGGCAATCTCTCTTTAATAATTCACCACCGCCATTTTCAATCTCAAATCTTAACATTTAGATCATACCATTGCATCCGGAACGATGAAATTAGCTGGAAACAAGTTTGAAATCATCCAAATCGCATTTCAAACAGCTGAGATTTGATCAAAACAATTCTGGCCTCATCAATGGCCAGATTCAATCTCAGATCTGGTTGCACGTAGGATCCGCTGCATAGAATCCTATCCCTCGGCTCGCGGCTCGGCTTCAACTCGGCTCGGCTCCACTTGGCTCGACTCAATCCAGTTTGGCTTGCAAGCTGATGATGTGGCAGGTGGGTCCTACGGTGCTGACGTGTCTGTTGACTGGGCGATGACATAACATGCCAACTGTGCATGATGATGCCATGATTACATCATGATGACATCATCCTCCATCCGAGTCAGGCATATGGGTCGGGTCTTCTGGTATTTGGGTCTGGTTAGCCCATCCGGGCGAAGATGATGTGTGAGGTGTGTCTGTGCGTGTGGTTAGCCACCTTGTCGGCACGTGGTGGCGCGTGGCGTAGTTTTCACCAGTGTACTCGTCTCTTCCTCCTCTACATAGTGGTATGGGCAAAACACAATTTTGAGAACTTTTATTTTTAAGCAAAAATCAAACACCACTTTAAACCATATGCTCTGATACCAATTGTTGGGGAATTTGACCGGTGATGTACTAATAGTTGTCCATTAGAGACTAAGCACACTAACACAATATTTAACGTGGTTCAGCAAATTACCTACATCCACGGGAGAGGTCCATATTATTAGAGATAAAGAAAGGATACAATACAAATACATGGAGGAGGAGGATCATATCCACTTAAACTCAACTCCCAGCTCACATTGCTGCCCTTGCAGCTCTTCTCTCTTTCTATTTTATTCTCTTCACATACTCTCTCTATTTTGCTCTCTCTCTCTTGGTGCCTATTTATAGGCTTTAATGGCAGCTCCTCTTACTCATTTGTCAACAATGATAGCCACCTAACATGTACCTACTTTGTGACTTTTGGTTGCTGCACCAACAACTATCTTTAACTCTCACAAGCTGCCCTTCTTTCTTTGACAATGACAGCTATCTTCTTCTAAAAGATGGGCTGCAGATGCTGCCACATAAGTGGCAATATCCCAACAGGAATATGTAATCAGAGCTAGTACGTAGATGTTACGAATACTAATGTACAAAATAATAGGCTTGGAAAAGCTGCTAAACACTAAAAAATTTCATGAGTTACAAGGCCATTTATAGACCAAAAGGTATAAAAAAAAATTTATATTGCTTTCAATTCCAATAGTAGGCAAACGGTGCAAAAAATTTAAGTAATACAAACGGCTTGCTACCTGGACAAAGAAGATGAATATTACAAGGAATGTGAACTCATTCTGAAGAAATTCAGGTGATTCCTATTAAGAGGTTTTCAGAAGTGATGAAAACTTTTATGTTTTGCTTTTGGTGAACAATGTGAAGTGACACTTGGTTGGTCAAAAATGGTTCAAATTTCAATTTGAGTGTTATAGAGAACCGATTTTCAAAGCATTTATTTTATTTGCATGAATAATGATTTGGTTCGCATGAGAAACCACTGCCTAGTGATCTAGATTGCTTGCCTTTGATCAGAAAGGGCTTGATTAGGCACGTATTGTAGGCTTGGGCTATTGATTATGAAGAAAATGATATTTGTAGGCTTAAAAGGTGTTTAAGGGATTTCAAGACTAAGGATCACTTGTGCGTGTTTCTTGACCTTTTGTCATTTGAATGTCCTTCCAAAATTGTCTATCGTGCCCCCCAGTGTTGGGCATGGGCTCTTTCTCTTTGTTTTTGTTTCCTTTGTATGGTTTTGAGCATCATCATCATATATATATATCTTGCTCAAAATTTTTGAATCCTTTAGATTTTTCTTCATGCCCTCTAGCTTTGTTTGGGCACCTTTGATGATTGAGAATTTTCTTTTATGCCCCCTAGTGTTGCTTGGGCATTTTCAATCATTGATGTTTTTTTTTTTTGCTATGTCTCTCGCACTTGCCTCTAGTGTGAGGTGTGATCCTAGCCAAGGTTATTTCCAAAAAATATTACCTGGCTCATAAGGGAACTACAAATGATATATTTTAGCATTGTGAAATGATTATAAAAAATGGTCTTTCCTCATTTCAAACTCATGCACTTAGGATCGGTAAGCTTTGCTTTCATGCGAGTATGCAATGTGATTTCTCATTATTCATTCAAATAAAACTCAACTTTTGGAGTCACTTTATGGTGTTTCTTTTTTTTGGGTTTTGCAGGTGTATGGTTACCTTTTTAAAGAATCACCTGAACTTCCAGAACTCGTTTGTTGTGGACAAACATCAACATGATTTCTGTTTTTGTACTAAACGTCAGGTGTGATCATGCATAGTTTTGGAAGAAAGGGGAAACATACCCAAAGATTCTTGGTGTAATGGTTTCATGCTTAAAGGTTATGTTCAATGTGTTATTTGCATGAAACATCAACAAAAATGAAAGTATATTATAAGCACATTATCTTATTAACAATAAAGGCTCATTTGACAAGGATAGTCCTGTGGAATTTTGAGCCAAATTACCATAAAAAACTAGAACAGGTTGAAACAAAATCAAGAAGTTTTGTAGGCATGATCAAATAGAGCTAGGTTTTTTTTTTTTTTTTTTGCAGAAGAAGAACAGGCTCCATTTCGCACCGGTGGTGTAATTCCCCTTCGGTTAGCCTTCCCATAAAAGCCTTTTGCAAAAATGTTGGATTGTGTTTGTAAAAACCCAAAACAAAAAGAAAAGAACAAGAAGTGGAACCGATATGACTCCACCATTGCTGCCGATATCGGAATCGGCAGCGACGCAGTTCCAGGCTGCCGATATCTGAATCGGCAGCGATGCAGGTTCGGTTGCCGATTTATGAATTGGCAACGACGCAGCGCGGCTGCCGATATCGGAATCGGCAGCGATGCAGTTTCAAGCTGCCGATATCTGAATCAGTAGCGATGCAGTGCGGCTGCCGATATCTGAATCGGCAGCGATGCAGTTTCATAAATCGGCAGCGACGCAGCGCGGCTGCCGATATTTGAATCGGCAGCGATGCAGCTTCGGCTGCCAATATCAGAATCGGTAGCGATGCAGTTTCGAGCTGTCGATATCTGAATCGGCAGCGAAGCAGCGCGGCTGCCGATATCTGAATTGGCAGCGACGCAGTTTCGGCTGCCGATTTATGAATCGGCAGTGACGCAGCGCGGCTGCCGATATTTGAATCGGCACAGATGCAGCTTCGGCTGCCGATATTTGAATCGGCAGCGATGCAGTTTCGGGCTGCCGATATCTGAATCGGCAGCAATGCAGCGCGGCTGCCGATATCTGAATCCGCAGCGATGCAGTTTCGGCTGCCGATATCGGAATCGGCAGCGACGCGGTTTCGGGCTACCGATATCGGAATCGGCAGCGACGCGGTTTCGGGCTGCCGATATCTGAATTGGCAGGGATGCAGTTTCAGGCTGCTGATTTCTGGATCGGCAGCGATGAAGTTTCGGCTGCCGATTTCTTGATCGGCAGCGAAGCAGTTTTCGCTGCCGATTTCTGCATCGGCAGTGACGCAATTTTGGCTGCCGATTTCTTGATCAGCAGTGACGCAGAGCTGAGGGAGGGGTAAAACCAGTTTTAGATAAACTAAAGCAAGGATAAGAACACATCTAAACCAACCCCTAAACAACCCACCTCATTTGATGGGGACTATAAATACAAGGAGGAGAGAGAGAATGATCCATCCTCTTCCCAAAACAGCAGCTGCATGTCATTCTTCCCTTCCTCTTTCACAACAGAAACCTAAACCAAACTAGTAGAGAGTGTTTTGTGAACGTGTGAAGGGAAAATGAGACCTTGAGAGAAGACTGGACAGCTGCCTAAAGGACAAAAAGAGGGCTGGAAAACGTGAGAGGAAGAAGGAGGAGGAGAACCAGCAGGAGAAGAGAAAGAATACTGTCAAACCTTCCTCAAACTTAGTTAGATTCGAAAGGTATGGGTCATGAAACTCCCTTCCTCTTCTCCTTAAGACAAGAAACGAAAATGAAGAAGAAAACCCTAAAAAAAAAAATGATTGACCTATGACCTAAGCTAGCTGTGAAGGAAACGAAAATTAACTAGGAGAACAAGAAAATAGAAATGAAATGAAGTCAATTTTGAACATCTAACAAAGAAAAAATGAATAAAATGGAAATAACAAATCATGGTAGAGGGCTGACTTTAACTATGACGTTGGCCAGCATACATGTGGGTGTTCTGCTGGATTTTGTTGAAGTATTATGTACTGAAATTGATGGTTTGCAATGGGTTTGTTCTGCTGGAATTTATTGAAAGATTTTATGCTGTAATTGATGGTTTTCAATGTGTGTGTCTGCTGAGATTTTGTTGAAGGATTATGTGCTGAAATTGATGGTTTCGATGTGTGTGTTCTGCTGGAACTTAGTGACAGTATATATGCTGGGGTTGTTACAGCATATGTGGTGTGTGTTCATGCCCGAATTGTGTGCTGTGCAGCGAAACTCTGATTCGCTGCCGAAACTGTGTCGGCTGCAGCGAATTAACATTCGCTGCCGCAACTGAGTCTCCTACAGCGAATTAGCGTTCGCTGCCGAATTATGTGTTGTGCAGCGAAACTCTGATTCGCTGCTGAAACTGTGTCCGCTGCAGCGAATTAGCATTCGCTGCCGAAATGTGTGTTCTGCAGCGAATTTGTGATTCGCTGCCGAAGTCGAGTTGGCTGCAGCGAAATGGTGATTCGCTGCCAAAATTGAGTTGTCTGCAGCGAATTAGTTTTCGCTGCCGAAATGTGTGTTCTGCAGCAAATTTGTGATTCGCTGCCGAAGTTGAGTTGGCTGCAGCGAAATGGTGATTCGCTGCCGAAATTGAGTTGTCTGCAGCAAATTAGCATTTGTTGCCGAAATTTGTGTTATGCAGCGAATTTGTGGTTCGCTGCCGAAGTTGAGTTCGCTGCCGAAATTGAGTTGTCTGCAGCAAATTAGTTTTCGCTGCCGAAATATGTGCTCTGCTGCGAATTTGTGATTCGCTGCTGAAGTGGCAGCCCGCAGCGAACCAGTTTTCGCTGCCGAGTTGGGCAGCCCGCAGCGAAGCAATTTTCGCTGCCGAGTTGGGCAGCCCGCAGCGAAGCAGTTTTCGCTGCTGATTTCTATAATAGGTCTTCTGGGCAGAAATGACTTAAATTCTAGTAACAATTTCATGGTATGCTGGTGTAAAATGTGGAACACTTGAATGTGAACCTATGAACTCTTGAGATAAGTGTGGTGATGAATGCGAATTGAAGATACAAATGAATTGATTGTGGTCTTTGGTGTCTTAGGTTTTGTGGCCGGGATCAGACCATTGCCAGGACAAGGACAGGCCACAAGTGGAGCAGGTAGGTGGTTTCCACCTTTTTCCCATTTTGATGTTTATGTTTTGAAATGATTAACTTGTGATGATATTTTATTAAATCCTTGTTGTAAGAGGAAACGACGAAGAAGAGTTGGATTAAATTCTTGATGATTGTCGAAATGACTATGAAATGTCGAACAAGTTCTTGTTGAATGTTGAAACAATGGTGAGTTCTAAACTGACCCATTTGAGGTGAATATCTTATTGAGTTGTGATGAATACTAAACCGAATGTGATGTTGGGCCTGTTATGAATTTGGGCTACTACTGAATGGTAGTATGTGTCGTACGAAGGATCTACTTTTGTATTCTTATTGAATGTAATTGTGATGAATGATTGTATGAGTATTATGAAGGATCTATTTTATTATATTGAATGTAATTGTGATGAATGTGTTACCAAGGATCTATCATTTATTATATTAAATGTAATGATGATGAATGATTGTATGAGTGTTATGAAAGACCTATCGTTGTATCGTATTGATGGTTAATTACTACAAATGGTGATGTGAGTATTACGGGGGATTTATTATTGTGTTGCATTGAACATGAACTGTCAGGAATGGTTGGATGATTGATACAAAGGATATTGTTGTGTTGTGTTATATTGAATGCTAAACTGTTGTGGGATGTTTGGTTCTGCACTGCATTACAAAGGATCTATCATCGTGTTACAAAATGATATACTACTAGGAAATGGTGGTAAGAGTATCCCTAAGGGTCTGCTTTGATGTTGCAAGGAATGTCAAATTGTCATGAATTGTTTGATGAAACAATGATTAGCTTCGGCTAATGGCAACCGAGTGGATGACCGGGACAAATAAATGATTAGCTTTGGCTAATGGCATCCGAGTGGATGATCGGAACCAACGATTGATTAGCTTCGGCTAATGGCATCCGAGTGGATGACCAGAACAAACGATTGATTAGCTTCGGCTAATGGCATCCGAGTGGATGACCGGAACAAACGAGTGGTTAGTTTGGTAAATGGCATCCTAAATGGATAATCGAGATTAATAAATGATTAACTATGGTAATGACACCATACGAATGATAATGTATGAACAAGTTGATATGAAGTGTATGAATACTCATACGAGGTATTCATCTAATGAGGACGTCATGTTGTAAGAATCACATGCGGTCAGGATAACAAAAGTACTAGTTGTGTCACTTGTTGTTTGACACTCTTGTATGAACTCGTGATAATACGAGATTAGAACAAGAATGAAAATTTATGAATAAGTCGATATGATGTAAAAAAAATAAAATTCCAGCGACTTTGGCCTTGAAAAGGTTGGGTCGTTATAGTTGGTATCAGAGCACCTGGTTTCGATCCTGAGGATCAATGATATTAATGTTTTTGTGATCTATCTCTTGATGATGCATCCTCGATGAGGGGCATAAACAAAGACATCTTTCATAGAAAGGAGTAGAGGCCAACATATATATATGCCCAATCTTCACTAGACGAGGGATGATCGGGTTCTTATACCCGGTGAATGTCCATATTATGGGAATGTGGATTACAGAACGATGTATATGTTGATGCCATAATAAAGAAGGAATGCCCTAACAAAAAACATTGAGTAAGGATTGAGGATGTGGTTGTAACGATCCAACCTTTTCAAGGCCAAAGTCGCTGGATTTTTTTTTTTTACATCATATTGACTTATTCATAAATTTCCATTCTTGTTCTAATCTCGTATTATCACGAGTTCATACAAGAGTGTCAAACAACAAGTGACACAACTAGTACTTTTGTTATCCTGACCGCATGTGATTCTTACAACATGACGTCCTCATTAGATGAATACCTCGTATGAGTATTCATACACTTCATATCAACTTGTTCATACATTATCATTCGTATTCCATTTCAATATTTAATCACTAGTTTTTACAGAAGGGATCGAATGACTAATTCAGTGATTTACATGTTCGTTCATGCAAAACTCATATCACCCAAAATATGCGAGTGTATAATTCTTTTTCAAAATGTGTGAGCCACGAAATGAATTTCCTTACGCACCATATTGGTGTGATGTCCCTGTTACAATACAAGGAAATTTTTTAAGCATTATAGGCCATTTAAGAAAACATAATAAAACAGGATTAAAGTCACAATTTATTCATGGACCAAAAAGCATAATTCTTTAATTTCCCTTTACTTATGAACATACCACTGTTACTAATCCATCAATTAATGAGGCTAATTTCAGTACTCAAACCCGATCATTCATCTCGAATGTCGTTAGCCGAATTAATGTTTGTCTTTGGTTAAAACATAACCATTATAGTCATTTCTTATGCTTAGTATATACGAAACGTAGTACACATGACCACATCAATTCTTCTTAAAACTAACTCATACACTCAAATTCAACAATCCTCTTGGGCGGCCATTAGTCGAAGCCATTCATTTATTTATCTTGCCATCACTAGGGTGCCATTAACCGTAGCTACTTATATTTCTTCTTCTTTCTCTTCTTCTTCTTCTTTTTTTTCTTTTTTTTTTTCATCTCGATCATCCATTAGGATGCGATTAGCTGAAGCTAGTCATTTCTTCATCCTGATTATCCATTTGGAATGCTATTAGCCGAAGGTAGTCATTTATTCATCCTGATTATCCATTTAGAATGTCATCAGTCGTAATTAATCATTTGTTCATCTCGATTATCCACCTAGGATGTTATTATCCGAAGCTAGTAATTTATGCATCTTGATTATCCATTTAGGATGCCATTTACCAAAACTAATCAATCGTATGTTCCGGTCATCCACTCGGATGCCATTAGCCGAAGCTAATCAATCGTTTCTTTCGGTCATCCACTCGGATGCCATTAGCCGAAGCTAATCACTTATTCATTCTGGTAATTCATCTATGGTGTCGTTACCATAGTTAATCGTTTATTAATCTCGATTATCCATTTAGGATGCCATTTACCAAACTAACCACTCGTTTGTTCCGGTCATCCACTCGGATGCCATTAGCCGAAGCTAATCAATCGTTTGTTCCGGTCATCCACTTGGATGCCATTAGCCAAAGCTAATCATTTATTTGTCCCGGTCATCCACTCGGATGCCATTAGCCGAAGCTAATCATTGTTTCATCAAACAATTCATGACAATTTGACATTCCTTGCAACATCAAAGCAGACCCTTAGGTATACTCTTACCACCATTTCCTAGTAGTATATCATTTCATAACACGATGATAGATCCTTTGTAATGCAGAACCAAACATCCCACAACAGTTTAGCATTCAATATAACACAACACAACAATATCCTTTGTATCAATCATCCAACCATTCCTGGCAGTTCATGTTCAATGCAACACAATAATAAATCCCCTGTAATACTCACATCACCATTTGTGGTAATTAACCATCAATACAATACAACGATAGGTCTTTCATAACACTCATACAATCATTCATCATCATTACATTCAATATAATAAATGATAGATCATTGGTAGCACATTCATCACAATTACATTCAATATAATAAAATAGTAGATCCTTCATAATACTCATACAATCATTCATCACAATTACATTCAATAAGAATACAAAAGTAGATCCTTCGTACGACACATACTACCATTCAGTAGTAGCCCAAATTCATAACAGGCCCAACATCACATTCGGTTTAGTATTCATCACAACTCAATAAGATATTCACCTCAAATGGGTCAGTTTAGAACTCACCATTGTTTCAACATTCAACAAGAACTTGTTCGACATTTCATAGTCATTTCGACAATCATCAAGAATTTAATCCAACTCTTCTTCGTCGTTTCCTCTTACAACAAGGATTTAATAAAATATCATCACAAGTTAATCATTTCAAAACATAAACATCAAAATGGGAAAAAGGTGGAAACCACCTACCTGCTCCACTTGTGGCCTGTCCTTGTCCTGGAAATGGTCCGATCCCGCCACAACACCTAAGACACCAAAGACCACAATCAATTCATTTGTATCTTCAATTCGCAATCATCACCACACTTATCTCAAGAGTTCATAGGTTCACATTCAAGTGTTCCACATTTTACACCAGCATACCATGAAATTGTTACTAGAATTTAAGTCATTTCTACCCAGAAGGCCTATTATAGAAATCAGCAGCGAAAACTGGTTCGCTGCGGGCTGCCACTTCGGCAGCGAATCACAAATTCACAGCAGAGCACACATTTCGGAAGCGAAAACTAATTCGCTGCAGCCAACTCAATTTCGCCAGCGAATCTCAATTTCGCTGCAGCGAACTCAACTTCGGCAGCGAACCACAAATTTGGTGCAGAACACAAATTTCGGCAGCGAATGCTAATTCGCTGCAGACAACTCAATTTCGGCAGCGAATCACAATTTCACTGCAGCCAACTCAACTTCGGCAGAGAATCACAAATTCGCTGCAGAACACACATTTTAGCAGCGAAAACTAATTCGCTGCAGACAACTCAATTTCGGCAATGAATCACAATTTCGCTGCAGCCAACTCAACTTTCTGCAGCGAATCACAAATTCGCTGCAGAACACACATTTCGGCAGCGAATGCTAGTTCGCTGCAGCGGACACAGTTTCAGCAGCGAATCAGAGTTTCGCTGCACAGCACATAATTCGGCAGCAAACGCTAATTCGCTGCAGGAGACTCAGTTGCGGCAGTGAATGCTAATTCGCTGCAGCCGACACAGTTTCGACAGCGAATCAGAGTTTGGCTGCATAGCACACAATTCGGGCATGAACACACACCACATATGCTGTAACAACCCCAGCATATATACTGTCACTAAGTTCCAGCAGAACACACACATCAAAACCATCAATTTCAGCACATAATCCTTCAACAAAATCTCAGCAGACACACACATTGAAAACCATCAATTACAGCATAAAATCTTTCAATAAATTCCAGCAGAACAAACCCATTGCAAACCATCAATTTCAGTACATAATACTTCAACAAAATCCCAGCAGAACACCCACATGTATGCTGGCCAACCTCATATTTAAAGCCAGCCCTCTACCATGATTTGTTATTTCCATTTTATTCATTTTTTCTTTGTTAGATGTTCTGGAATTGGCTTCATTTCATTTCTGTTTTCTTGTTCTCCTAGTTAATTTCCGTTTCCTTCACAGCTAGCTTAGGTCTTAGGTCAATCAAATTTTTTTTTTTAGGGTTTTCTTCTTCATTTCTGTTTCTGGTGTTAAGGAGAAGAGGAAGGGAGTTTCATGACCTATACCTTTCGAATCTAACTAAGTTTGAGGAAGGTTTGACAGTATTCTTTCTCTTGTCCTGCTGGTTCTCCTCCTTCTTCTTCCTCTCACGTTTTCCGACCCTCTTTTTGTCCTTTAGGCAGCTGTCCAGTCTTCTCTCAAGGTCTCATTTTCCCTTCACACGTTCACAAAACACTCTCTACTGGTTTGGTTTAGGTTTCTGTTGTGAAAGAGGAAGGGAAGAACGACATGCAGCTGCTGTTTTGGGAAGAGGATGGATCATTCTCTCTCTCCTCCTTGTATTTATAGTCCCCATCAAATGAGGTGGGTTGTTTAGGGGTTGGTTTAGATGTGTTCTTATCCTTGCTTTGGTTTATCTAAAATCGGTTTTACCCCTCCCTCAGCTCTGCGTCACTGCTGATCAAGAAATCGGCACCCAAAATTGCGTTGCTGCCCATCCAGAAATCGGCAGCGAAAACTGCGTCGCTGCCGATCCAGAAATCGGCAGCCTGAAACTGCATCGGTGCCGATTCAGAAATCGGCAGCCGCACTGCATCGCTGCCAATTCAGATATCGGCAGCCCGAAACTACATCGCTGCCGATTCACATATCGGCAGCCGAAGCTGCATCGCTGCCTATTCAAATATCGGCAGCCGCGCTGCGTTGCTGCCGATTCATAAATAGGCAGCCGAAACTGCATCGCTGCCAATTCAGATATTAGCAGCCGAAATTGTGTCGCTGCCGATTCAGATATCGGCAGCCGCGCTGCATCGCTGCCAATTCAGATATCGGCAGCCCGAAACTGCATCGCTGCCGATTCTGATATCGGCAGCCTGAAACTGCATTGCTGCCGATTCTGATATCAGCAGCCGAAGCTGCATCGCTGCCGATTCAAATATCGGCAGCCGTGCTGCGTCGCTGCCGATTCATCAATCGGCAGCCAAAGCTGCATCGCTGCCGATTCAAATATCGGCAGCAGCACTGCGTCGCTGCCGATTCGTAAATCGGCAGCTAAATCTGCATTGCTGCTGATTCAGATATCGGCAGCCGAAGCTGCATCGCTGCCGATTCAAATTTCGGCAGCCGCGCTGTGTCGCTGCCGATTCATAAATTGGCAGCCGAAACTGCATCGCTGCCGATTCAAATATCGGCAGCCGCGCTGTGTCGCTGCCGATTTATGAAACTGCATCGCTGCCGATTCAGATATCGGTAGCCGCGCTGCATCGCTGCCGATTCAGATATGGGCAGCCGCGCTGCATCGCTGCCGATTCAGATATCGGCAGCTCGAAACTGTATCGCTGCCGATTCCGATATCGACAGCCGAAGCTGCATCGCTGCCGATTCAAATATCGGCAGCCGCGCTGCGTCGCTGCCGATTCATAAATCGGCAGCCGAACCTGCATCGCTGCCGATTCAGATATCGGCAGCCTGGAACTGTGTTGTTGCCGATTTCGATATCGGCAGCGATGGTGGAGTCATATCGGTTCCACTTCTTGTTCTTTTCTTTTTGTTTTGGGTTTTTACATTCTCCCCTCCTAATAAAATTTCGTCCTCAAAATTAAAGGGACTTGTATTGCTAGTGCCTCCAGATTCTTAGAGCAAATGCCATAGGAAGCAACCTTAGTTCAGGTCTCGGGTAATTCTGTACTCGAGTCTTTAACTGTTTCGACACCTAAGTGATAAATTCCCCATGTGACATCAATCACACCCAAGTTGCATTATGTTTACTTCTGTTTCGTACCCTCTTTCTTGTTGGAGTTCCCAATACAACCTCTCTTTCCATTTTGTTGTCAAATTCTCCTAGTGCTCAATAAATGGTTAGCACTCAGTCCAACAACACAAGTACATTCAAGTTATTCATCAGTAGTGTACTTGTCACCACATCGGATGCAACCGTAATTTCTTCCTACATCAGGTGAAATACTCTTCTTGAAGTCCCATCATTTTGTGCCCCTGCCTCCCTTGGTTGGAGTTTGCTCCAGATTGAAAAACCCCACCGCCCTATCCACTGTGACGGACTATCGCTACCTTTGAACTCGACTACCACTGTAAGATCCCACATCGGCGGGTGAGGGATGTGTTGCTGGCCTTATAGTAGTGCTGGTGCTAACATGTTGAACGCGTCTTGGGATGTCAGGCCCCACAGGGGCTCGCATCTACAAGAACAAATCCGTGCGGGTGCCTGTGGGGCCTACAGCGGACAATATTCGGGTAGAGGGCTAGACCGCTGCATAACTCTGACGAACGCGTTTTGGGGCGTCAGGCTCAGTAGTGGGCTCGCGTCACCAGGAACAAAACTGTGAGGGCGGTAAGGCCCAAAGCGGATAATATTCAGCATGTTGGGCCAGGCTGTTACAGTGTTGAGGCATCTTGATCATGTTTGCCCCCAATTTCTTCGGACTGAGTCGTTCTTGGGTTTTGAACAAAGATGATAGGTCGGCTGGAGGAACTTTGCTAGAGTTATTTCTTAGTATTTGCTCGAGTAAGTTAGAAGTGAGTCAAGCTTTTCTTTAGAGACTCCAACTTTTCTTGAAAATGGATGTTACGACGAGCACAATCGTCATCTTTTGTGTTTTTTTTCACTCAAAGTCAGGTGTTGTAGACTCGTAGGGGACCTACTTTTCATTCTAGTGCATGCATGATAAATGTATGAATACGTAATCTATATGATGAACTCGCCCTTCGAGGGGTGATATATGGTCGTAACTCTTGTATGATGAAACAAGAATCATGATTCTTGCCCAAACTCTATGATGAAATTTTTTTGAGTGACGGCCATTGTGTCACCCACAAGTCTTGAGTTCAAGATGCTTCAAGAAAGGTTTGCCCTGATGCAAATAATGATAGCACATACAACTTAAGGACGGGTTCTATTCATTACATAAACATTTGTAGGTTTTCTATCTAGTCTCAAGAGGGTCTCATATCTGCCCAGTGATGATCTTCGTAAAGACAGTATAAGGGCGTTGCGAGAAATGGTTAAGGCACGTATACCTACCATTACCAAGCAGGCACTCAGATATGAGTTGGGTGTTTCACACATCTGAACCCCGACCAATAGTCTTATAGTAGATCGCTAGTTCCCCACCTAACCTAGAAGCTTGTGTGTGCTTTCAAAAATAAATACATATGATGCATGAGACAATTCTACAAAATGCATGGATAGAACAAAAATAAAATAAGATAAAAATGCAAAATCATAAATACATCAAATACACAAAGCCTAATCCAATATTGTTAGGAACAGTACCTTCACTGGCTAGCGATTTTTCATTAATGCGTTGCTTTGATAGGTTAGGAGTTGCCACCTAGTGTTTCGTTAAGGGCTACTAGGAAATCCGGATATGTTGGTCTTGTTAGAGATTCGCGGGTAAGGGACTGGTTGTGGTTAGGAAAGGTATTAGCACCCCTAACGCACCCTACATGAGGTAAGCTGCTTCGTGGCTTTGACGTGTTAAAGAAGTTTTAAAATTTTGTCTTTTCATTGGATATTAGAAATACAACTTACATATAAGTTAATAATGTTAACCGTGAGCAAATCAAAATATTAAATTCTTCTTTATTCTTTGCAATTTTATCTTAAATAAAAAAAATTCATAAAACAAATACAAACACACACATACACTTTCACTATTTTTTTTTCCTTTTCTTTTACATCCACATTACAAATTATAAAAATTCAAAATATACATAAAAATTACATTAAACAAATTAAAAATTACAACAAAAACAAAGAGCCACTAAAATAAAAGCCGGAACACTGCGGCCACAGGAACAGTGCTGGAAGGCTTCTAGGGTTGCCGGAAAGACGCGACGCCGCGAGAAAGAACTTGGAAATAGTAGATCAAGAACGGCTTCTTCTTCTCTATCTTCCTAAACCGTCAGTGACCTACAGAACAAGAAAAGAAACGCACACAACAGTCGATTTTAATTTTTTTCTTTGATTTCAATATGTTTTTTTTCTTTATGTTTTCACCGTTTTGGATCTGCTTCCTTCTCAGTTTCACCTTCTTCTCTGTTGGTGTTCTTTATTGGTTGCAGGTCCGACCGTTGATGTTTGGTGGAAAATAGGGCTGCTTCTGTGGGCGCCGCTGGAGGAAGAAGGACTGTTGTTGGCTGATGTGCACGGGGGCTGAGAAAGGAAAGACCTGCTGGCCGAAGAAGGAGACCGTGGGTCTGAGGAGATGGGGAATGGCTCTGCCCATTCTCTGGTCGGTGGAGATGAGGTTGTTCTATGGTGTTGCTTGTGGTTGGTTGAAGGAGAGAGAGTTGGGTCTGTTGGTTGTGGGCAGAAGCTGCTGCTGCTGGAGGAGGATATGATGGAGAAGATCATGGAAATGGGGAGGCGATCTGAAATGGGGTGCTGGTTTAGGTGGGTTATGTGGGTATGGTCTATGGGTAGCGGCCGAAAGGGAGATGAGGCAGTGTGTGAGGGTTGTTCGAGTGTGTTGCTGGTCTATAGGAAAAAAAAAGAAAAAGAAAAAGAAAAGAGGGATTAGTTGAGATAGAAGGAGCCTCCGGCTGAAGGTTGAAGATCTAGAGGAAAGGGGGGGCACCGCTCCTTTGGTTTTCTCTGGTTTTGGCCGGGGGAAGGAAGAGTAAGGATTCTGTGAAAATCAGTTTAGTTCGGGTGGCGGCTATCTTTGAAAGTGATGGGTTTAGGGTTAGGGTTTTTCTATTGTGTTTTTTTCTAGTGTTTTAAAATTGCCCCCCACCTCTCTTTGTGTGTGTTGAAGACCAATATTTATAGGCAAAAATATTGTTAGGTTTCCAAACTTGGTCCCTCAACTTTTTTTTTTTTGTAAATTTTGATTATTCTTATTTTTTAGATTTTTCTTATCAACACCACCTCGAATGAGAAAAATCAATGATTTTTAAAAATAACGCGTTAAAAGTCGAACGCGTTCCCAAGATCTTTGAAAATTTAAATTCTTTTGAGACGATACTAAAAATGCTAAAATGATGAAAATATATTAAAAAACACATTTTATGGATTTTCCTTGTTTTTCTCTATTTTTGGATTTTTATGAAAATTTATCAAAACATGGGTCAAAAATTAGGTAGCAACAACATGAATGCATCAATTCTTAAAACTAACCCATAACACTCAAATCCGACTATCCTCTTAGGATACCATTAGCCGAAGCCAATCGTTTATTCATCCTAGTCATCCATTTAGGATGCGATTGGCTGAAGCTAGTCATTTCCTCATCCTGGTCATCTAATTAGGGTGCCATTAGCTGTAGCTAATCATTTGTTCATCTCGGTCATCCACTTAGGATGCTATTAGCCGAAGCTAGTCATTTATTCATCCTAATTATCCATTGAGGATGCCATTTATCGAAGCTAATTATTTATTCATTCTGATAATCCATTTAGGGTGCCATTAGCCATAGTTAATTATTTGTTCATCTCGGTCATCCACCTAGGATGTTATTAGCTAAAGCTAGTCATTTATTCATCTTGATTATCCATTTAAGATGCCATTCACCGGAGCTAATCAATAATCTATCCTGGACATCCATTTGAATGCCATTAGCTGAAGCTAATCAATCATTTATTTCGGTCATCCATTCAGATGCCATTAGCCGAAGCTAATAATTGGTTCATCCAACAATTCATAACAATTTGACATTCACTACAAAATAATAGTAGACCCTTTGTGGTACTCGTACCAACATTTTATAATAGTTTAACATTCAGTAACACAATGATAGATCCTTTGTAATACGGAAGCAAACATTCCATAACAATTTAGCATTTAGTATAACACAACAATATCCTTCATATTACTCATCTAACCATTCATGATAGTTAATGTTAAATACAGCACAACAATAGATCCCTCATAGTACTCATACCACCATTCGTGGTAATTAACTATCAGTATAACACAATAGTAGACCTTTTGTAATACTCATACAACCATCCATGACAATTTCATTCAATATAATACAATGATAGGTCCGTCGTAACACACATACAACCATTCATCACAATACTTTCAATAAAAATACAACAGTGGATTCTTTGTAATAGATTCATCACAATTACATTCAATAAAATAAAATGGTAGATCCTTCATAATACTCATACAATCATTCATCACCTTTACATTCAATAAAAATACAATAGTAGATCCTTCGTAATACTCATACTACCATTCATCAGCAACCCAAATTCATAATAGCCTAAACAACATCTCATATTCAGTTTAGTATTCATCACAACACAATAATATACATAAACCTCAAATGGGTCATTTTAGAACTCTAACATTTTCTTCATTGTTTCAACATTCATCAAGAACTCAATCAACATTTCGTAGTTGTTTTGATAATCATCAAGAATTTAATCCAACACTTCATCGTCGTTTCAATTATTTAATAAAATATCATCATAAGTAAATTCTTTCAAGCATAAACATCGTAACGAGAAAAAGGTGGAAACCACCTATCTGCTCCACTTGCGGGTTGTTCTTGTCCTGGCGATAGTCCAATCCCGGCCACACCACCTAAGACATCAATGGCCACAAATCAGTACATTTGCATCCTTAAATCACATTCATCACCATACTTATTTCAAGAGTTCATATGTTCACATTCAAGTGTTCCATATTCTACACCATCATACAATGAAATTGTTACAAGCATTTATGTCATTTCTACCCAAGGGATTATTGTAGAAAATTGGAAGCGAAACTGATTCGTTACAGGTTGGACACTTTGACAGCCAATGCTACTTCGCTACAGCCGACACGCTTTCGACAACGAATGCTAATTTCACTGTAGGCAACTCGATTTTGGCAGCGAATCACACTTCCATTACAGACAACACAAGTTCAGCAGCGAATGTTAATTCACTGCAGACAACACAACTTTGATAGCCAATGTTGATTCGCTGCTACCAACACACTTTCGGCAAGCAATGCTAATTCGCTACGGACAACACAATTCGGCAGTGAACACCTGATTCACTGCATGCAACACAAATTTGGCAGCAAAAACCTGATTCGCTGTGGATAGCAGAATTCGATAGCGAACACCTGATCCACTGCATGCAACACAAATTCAGCAACGAACACCTGATTCGCTGCGGACGACACAAATTCAGCAGCGAACCCCTGATTCGCAACGGACCACACAAATTCGGTAACGAAAACACAAATTTAGCAGCGAAAACCTGATTCGCTGCGGACAACAAAATTCGACAACGAAACTTGTTTCATTGTGGACCACACAAATTTGGCAGCGAACACTTGATTCGCTGTGGACCACACAAATTCAGTAGCAAAAACCTGATTCACTGCGGACAATAAAATTCGACAGCAAAACTTGTTTCACTGCGAACAACACAAATTCGGCAGCCAAAACCTGATTCGCTACAGACAACAGAATTCAACAGCGAACACATGATTTGCTGCGGACAACACAATTCAACAACGAACCCTTGATTCACTGCGGACAACACAAATTCAGCAGCAAATACCTGATTCGCTACGGGCCACATAAATTCGAGTACGAAAACCTGATTCGCTGTGGACAACACAATTTGGCAGCAAAAATTCATTCGCTACTGATACACAATTCGATGGTGAAAACTCATTCACTACAGACAACACAGTTCTGTAGTGAAACTGATTCATTACTAACACACAATTCGGTTGTGAAAACTCATTCGCTGTAGTCAACACAGTTCCGCAGCGAAATTGATTCGTTGCTGACACACAATTCAACAGCAAAAACTCATTCGCTGCAGACAACACAATTCGGCAGCGAAACTAATTCACTGTTGAGACATAAATCGGTAGCGAAAACTCATTCGTTGCAAAGAACACAATTTGATAACGAAACTGATTCACTACCGACAACATAGTTCACAGTGAAAACTCATTTGCTGTGACACCACAATTCATTCTTTGGATCTAGCAGAATCATACAATTTTAGCATGAACACACATGCAAATTCAATTCCAGCACGTACTTTTTCATTAGATTCTTGTTTTAGTTGTATCATGCTTTCGAGGTTACAAACACACACAATCCTGCACATAACCTTACTCTAACCCTGTTATCACACAATTTCATCAAACACAATAAGAAATCAAGTCATAATTCCTGCACATGTTTTCTGTTTTGACTTTGGCATGGTCTAAGGTTTTAACAAGGTCATAATTCCTGCTTTCTTCTCATAGTGTTTGCATTTTGTCTAGCCCCTACCAAGGTCGGTCTTCCACCTCAATTTGTGTATTTAAATTATCCATTTCCTTTGTTAAGTGTTCTGGAATTTGGTCTCCCATTCACCCCTGTTTTACGTGCATTCTTCAACCTAGTTTTACTTAGCAGTTGGTGTAAGGATTCTAGGTCATCTACTTAGGGTTTTTCTTCATCATTTTAATCCCAAAGTCTCAAGAACATGTGGGGAGAGAGGTCTGGTTCATACCTTACTATTTTTGGTAGTTTTAGGGAAAGGATTCAAAAGGTTTTTCCCCCCTTTACTCGCAGTCTTTTTCTGCTTCTTCCCCTCTACTCATGTTTTTTCCTCTTCTTCTTCCTCTGTTCAACCATCTGTTACACCCCCTCTCCCTCTATGGTTTCAGCCATTTATGTTTTTCTCTAACTCTCCTTTCCTCTCTAACACTCAAGGAATGTGCATGCAGCTGGTTGCTAGGTTTTCTACTTGGGGAAGCGGCGGCTGCAATGGTGTTTGCTGACCAGCTCTTGGGGAAAGGTCTAGATTTCTTTTCCTTCCATGCCTTCGACTACCTCTACTTTTCCCTAATCCTCCTTTCTTCTCCCACGTTCCAAGGAGATGCATGCAACCAGGTTTGCTAGTTTTGCTTTAGGAAGAGAGGTTACTGCAGCCAAGGCTACTGGTTGGTTGTTTTTTTAAGAGAGGAAGAAGGCAAGAGCATGCAGTCCTTTTTGGAAAGAGTGCCCCTTTCTCTCTCCTTGCTGCATTTATACCCTTCTTGAATGCAAAAAGGGTGTTTAGTAGGCTGGATAAGGTTTTTCCCATCCCTCTTTTAGGTTAATCTAAGCTAGTCATGTCCTCTATTATTCTCATCTAGAATAGCTCGGTCCAACATGAATTTTTGTTGGACTTTTCAGCGTTGCTGCCAATTTAGAAAGCGGTAGCCACAACTGTGTCGTGTCGATTCAGAAATCATCAACAAAAAGTGCACCACTGCCAACTCATAAATCGAAAGCCAAATTGTGCCACTGCCGATTCAGAAATCAGCAGCAAAAAGCTTTGCTGCTGCCAATTCTGAAATCAACAGCCAATCTACGTCACTGCCAATTCAAAAATCATCAGTGAAAACTGCGCCACTACCGATTCATAAATCTGCAGCCAAACTGTGCTGCTGTCGATTTAGAAATCGGCAGTAAAAAGCTTTGCCACTGCTGACTTTGAAATTGGCAGCCAAATTGTGCCGTTGCTGAATTAGAAATCGACAGCTAGAAACTATGTCGCTGCCGATTCAGAAATTGGTAACGATGGTGGAGTCATTTCAGTTTCATTTCTCTTTTTTTTTTTGGGTTTTCACATGATCGTCCTATCAGGCCTACCCAGTCAAGGATGAGTGCTACTCGTGGGAGGGCCAGAAATGAGGAAGGAAGGACTCAAGGTCAGGTATATCACATGACCTACGAGGATGTGGGAGTTGTACCTGATGTGGTGGCAGGTACTTTATAGTTAGATACAATGCAAGTTTATGCTTTAATTGATCTTGGAGCTAGTCATTTCTTTGTATCTTATAGAATTGTGAATAACTTGCATGTGTTATCTAGTAACTTTGGTGTAGGGGTGACAGTTAGTACACCTTTTAAAGAGAATATACATATTGATGATATTTATATAGGGGTAAAACTATATATTAGAGGGTTAGAGTTGAGGGTAGATCTTATGCCGTTAGAGCTATATGATTTTGACTTGATTCTGGGCATGGATTGGCAAAGTAAACATAAGGCATAAGTGGATTGTTTCACCAAGACATTGATAATCCAAGGAATAGGTGATAAAATAGTAGTGTTTAAAGGGGAAAGAAAGTAATTCCAAGTTGTGTAATCTCAGTCTTGGTGGCTAGAAAATTACTAAGGAAAGGTTGTTCTACTTGGTTAGCCCATGTAAGAGAGCTAGAAAAGGGTAGCATAGATTTGGCTAGTATTCATGTTGTGATGGAGTTTCGAGATGTATTCCCAGAAGATTTCCTGGATTACCTCCAGTTAGAGAAATTAAAGTTTCCATAGAAACTATTCCAGGAGTTTCTCCTATAGCCCAATCTCCTTATAGGATGGCACCTATGGAATTGGTGGAACTGAGGGTCCAACTTCAGGAATTGTTAGATAAAAGCTTCATCTAGCCTAGTAACTCGCCCTGGGGAGCTCCAGTATTGTTTGCAAAGAAGAAGGATGTCACCCTTCATTTGTGTATTGATTATCGTCAATTGAATAAATTGATAGTGAAGAACAGGTACCCACTCCCACGAATAGATGACTTGTTCTCTAAGATAGATTTGAGATCTGGATATCACCAATTGAGAATCAAGGAACAAGACATATAAAAGACTGCATTTCAAACCCATTATGGGCATTACGAGTTTTTGGTGATGCCTTTCGGGTTAACCAATGCTCCGACCATGTTTATGGACTTGATGAATCAGGTGTTTCGACCGTACCTGGACCAATATGTGGTTGTATTTATTGATGATATTTTGGTATATTCAAACTCTCACTTGGGGCATGAACAACATTTAAGGGTTATGCTATAGACTTTAAGGGAAAATCAATTATATGCAACGCTGGATAAGTGTGAGTTCTAACTTAGGGAAGTAGTATTTTTAGGCCATGTAATATCTGCAAAAGGAATAATTATGGATCCAAGAAAGGTTAAGGTTGTGTTAAAATGGGAAAGGCCTACCAACATGACAGAAATCCGGAGTTTCTTAGGTCTTGCTGGATATTACCGGAGGTTTATTGAGGGGTTATCCACCATAGCATCACCTTTAACTAAGCTGACCCGCAAGGAAGTCAGGTTTGTTTGGTCGGAAGAGTGTGAGGCGAGCTTTTGAGAACTGAAGGAGAGGCTCACTTCTGCTCCTGTGCTAGCTCTTCCATCAGGGACAAAAGGGTTTGTGGTATATAGTGATGCCTCAAAATGGGGTCTGGGATATGTATTGATGCAACACGGGCGTGTGATTGCTTATGCATCAAGACAGTTAAAGTCGCATGGGGTGAATTTCCCGGTTCATGACCTAGAACTTGCAGTGGTGGCGTTTGCCTTAAGAGTATGGAGACATTATTTGTATGGGACACAAGTTCAAATCTTTACAGACCATAAAAGTTTGACGTATTTGATGTCACAGAAAGAGTTGAACATGCGGTAGAGAAGATGGGTAGAGTTAATAAAAGATTACAATTGTGTTATTGACTACCATCCTGGTAAGGCTAATGTAGTAGTTGATGCCTTAAGTAGGAAGGGAAAAACAGTGATGAATGCTATAGAGCTTAAGGAACATGAAAGCATAATGGAGTTAAAGAAAATGGGCTTGCAGCTAAGTGTTGGGCCCGAGGGATCACTGTTAGCTTAGTTAAAGATCTGATCTGTGCTTCGAGACAAGGTCTTGGTGGCTCAACAGGCAGATGGGAAAGTAAAAGAGATTAAGGAGAGGGTAAACAAGGGTATAGAGACATCATTTCAAATGTTATCCGATGGGCTAATAGCTATGGGTATACGAATTTATTTGCCTGAGGATAAGATTTTGAAAGATGAAATATTAAGAGAAGCTCATGAATCTTGATTTGCTACTCATCCTGGGAGCACAAAGATGTATAGGGATTTAAAGAAATACTACTAGTGGCCAAGTATGAAGAGGGAAATAGCAGAATTTGTGTCGAACTGTGAGATCTATCAACAAGTAAAGATAGAACACCAGAAACCTGCAGGGGAATTACAGTCATTATCAATTCCGGAATGGAAATGGGAGGATATTTATATTGATTTTATGATGAGATTACCTAGGGGAAAGAAGGGAAATGATGCCATATGGGTGGTCGTGGATCGACTAACAAAATCTACTTTGTTTTTGCCTATGAAGATGATTGATTCGATGGATAACCTGGCAAAATTGTATGTAAATGAAGTAATCAGACTTCATGGAGTTCCAGTTTCAATTATATTGGATCAGGATCCAAGGTTCACATCGAGATTATGGCCTAACTTACAATGGGCAATGGGGACAAAGTTGAATCTAAGCACGACATTTCATCCTCAGATGGATGGTCAATCTGAAAGGACCATTCAAACTCTTGAGCATCTTCTGAGGTCCTGTGTGTTGGAGTTTGGAGGGAATCACTACCATAAATTCGCTTAATAGCAACAAATTTAGCGACGGAATATTTCTGTCGGTAATTTGAGGTTGAAATTACTAACTGAACTTTTTTCGTCCGTAATTTAGTCGGTAACTACTGACGGACACTTTCCATCGATAGTTACCAATTGAATTACAAACAGAAAGTTCAGAATTAAAAAAAAAAAAAAAAAAGGCGGGTCGCTGACGTGGAGGTTTTGGCGAGGTGATTTTTTCTGACGGAATCACCGACGGATTCAAAACGGCATACCCGTACAGTGACGTGGCCAGTTTACCATTAAAAATACCGACGGAATCACCAACAGATTTGAAATGGAAAATCCATACGATGACGTGACCGGTTCATCGTTTAAAATGCCGACGGAATCACCGAGGGATTAGATATGGAAGATCCGTATGATGACGTATCGATTTTTCCGTCAGAATATCTGATGGACTCACCGATGGAATAATCCGTCGGTGAAACCATCAGAAAAAGTTAATATAATTCCCTGCTTGTCGACCCTCTCATCCTCTATTTCTCCTTCTTCTTCCTAATCCCAACTCTCCCCGTCTGCAAACAACCAGCCCCCAAACAAAAATCTCCCTCATCTCAGCACAACAAGTTATATTTCTTGAAGTTTTGTCGATGAAGAAGATGATATCCATATTGAAGATTGTGATGAAGGTGATGACTATTCAATTGATGACGACGAAGAAGAAAATTTTGACTAACTATCAAAACGAAGCCCTGTGTAAAACTCTTTTTTTCATGTAATTTAGATTATGGATGATATATTTTGTAACACGAAATATTTATTATTTAAGCACTATTGTTATTGTTTTGTGTGATGGACAGTTTATCATTTAAGTTTTTGCAGGAAGGTAAATAGGCAAGACAAATACAAACTTTCTTGTACAGTGCTTACCGACGTCCATACCAACGGAATCATGGTCGTTGGCATCTCACAGAGAGTTCAAAAATAATTACTTGAAATGCCATAATCACCGACGACAATACCGACGGATTCACGTCTGTTGGCATCTCATAGAGAGTTTGAAAATAATTATTCGAAATGCCATAATCATCGATGACTATACCGACGGATTACTGTCCGTCAGCATCTCATAGAGAGTTCGAAAATAATTACTCGAAATGCCACAATCACCGACGACTATACCGACTGATTACCGTCCGTCAGTAATTTGTCAATGAGCCAATGTTACCGACAGAATGTGCGAATTCCAAAGGGTGGTGCATTAAATGCATCTCTGACCGCGTCATTTTGCCGACGAAATTACCGACGGACCACGAAAAATATGGAGGGTAATTAAAAATTTTGGTGCGAAATTCAAAAATTATCGACGGATTTTTGACACTTCACTGACGGAATAAATTAAAATAATAATAATTTTTTATTTTCATCAGTGAATCTGTCGGTAAAGCTGCCCTATAAGTTCCAGGGATCGCCCCTTTAGTTCATTTTTTCTTCTCCTCTGTTTTTCACCTTAAATTTTGATTTTTTTCCTCTCAATTCTTCAAGGCTTTCACCTAGAATCTCTAGCAAGATTTCTTGTGAATCTTCATCAGATTAAAAGGTATGTGTTTTCTTCTATTTCATTTTATTTTAATGGTTTTTTTAGCTATTTTTATTTTTGTTATGTTTTTTGTTTTGGTGTATTTTTTATAATGTAGATAAAGTTTTGAATTCAACACATTATTAAGGTAAGCATATTTCATTCCTAAAGTCTATAGTTTTTTTTTTTAATTTTTTGAATATTTTTTATTGTTGTATTGGTATAATTATTATTAGTTAATTTGTTGAATATTTTTTTGTTAATGTTGAATTTACCTTAGAATTAGTAATTGAATATGTTGAAATAATTAGTAATTTTACTCTATTATTGCACGATTTGTGTTTATTTTTTTCCATTTATTTTGATTGTTAGTCTAGAGTTTTTTTTGAATTTATTGTTTTGTTGTATTGGCATAATTATTGAATAATGTTTTGAATTGTAATTGTTAATGTTGAATTTACCTTAGTATTAGTAACTGAATATTTTGGAATAATTATTAATTTTACTATATTATTGCATGATTTATGTTTAATTTTTTCCATTTATTTTAATTGTTAGTCTAGAGTTTTTTTTTTTAATTTATTGAATATATTTTATTGTTGTATTGGCATAATTATTGAATAATTTGTTGAATTGTAATTCTTAATGTTGAATTTACCTTAGGATTAGTAATTGAATGTATTTGAATAATTAGTATAGATTGGGTCAATTGGTTGTGGCTATTGTTAATATTTGCAGGTTTGTGGATTTGGGTAGTATCTAGTATAGGGGAGGTGCTGTCGAATTTTTTTTAACATTTGAATTTAATTATATAATTATTTGTATAAAATTAGGTAGATGCATAGAATGAAAACCAGAGCTGGTCATTCACGTACAGTCGCAGCTAGTTCGTCTAGCAGCGAGGATGATATTTCCTTAGGTGCCTCTCAAGAAGAGGCACCTATACCACTTGCGTCATCAACCGATGCTGCCTCTTTCAGTGCTAGTTCACAGCGTAGAGGCGGCATGCCTTCGCAGTGGAATCAATTTACCCGCAAGTACGAGGCACAATGGAAGGACGACCTTTTAATGTAAGTTTGTTACGGTTTTAGTTTTTTTAAAAAAAAAATTATAACATAATTTATCAAGTAATCACTATTTCATTAATTTTATTTATTTTCAGGTTCACAAACATTGAGGCCGCCCGAGTAGTGTCATCGGCGTTTAAATCGTCGATGGAGATTCCATTGTTTCAATGGAGTCAGATATCAAATCAATGCATGGTTTGACAGATTTGAGGTTGGTGTTAATTTATAATTTTCAGCTTATTTCTAATAAATTATTAATATAATTGTAAATAAATTATTATTTTTATTTAAAATTAATTATTTATACACAGGATAAATTCTGCTGAGACAGTGACCATAACACTATTGTGAGGAGGGTGTTGGAAAATCACACGGCAACTAGGTAACATCGAAAACAATACAAGATTTTTTTTAGATAAAAATTTATGTTTCGAAATGTAATTTTTGGTTGCGTGATTTTTGGTACGAAGCACAAAAAAGAGCAAATAAAACAGCGAGGGATAGGGGGTTCCAAGGCTAGAACGATGTTGCGGATTGGAGGGATTTCAAACCGATATACATCCCGAAAGATATATGGCCGCACTATCTTGAGCATGTGACGTCTGAGCGGTTCACACGACGCTCACAATCCGCTGCTGGCAACCAGAATCGGCCAATTCAAGGCTCGATGACAACCCACACCGGCGGCTCAGTTCCGTTTGCTGTACATGGGAAATGGATGGTAAGATTAATTTAAATGAAATATATCATTCAATTAATTTGTTGTTAATAAATTTTTTTCATTATAGGCTACGTCTCTTGGACGTGAGCCGAGCCCAATAGAGCTGTTTATGGAGATGCACGTGCGAAGTCAAGACCACCAAAAGAGAGCGTAATAGTTCATTGACAACCGTGCTCAACATTTCATGGTATGTTTGTTCAACCATTTTATTTTGTAAGTTATTATTTTTATTGAATTGAATATGATGATTACTTTTTTTATTTTCAGGAGACCTATAATAATCAGTTGAGGGAGAGATATGGGGACGATCCGTTGACCCATCTGGAATTCGATCCGGATTTATGGATGGAGGTTGGATCATCAGGTGGACTTAATAAAAATCAGGTTTACGGGCTCTCCAACACTACAACCAACAACTTGCGGTCGGCCCGTAGTGCTTCAACCGTTGGGAGCTCCCAATCAATATCGATGTAAACACCCAAAGGAAAAAATATATATATATATATATATATATATATATATATATATATATTTAGAGAGAGAGAGAGATGATGATGAATGCAGTTTTCGCTGCCGATGCAGAAATCAGCAGTGATGCAGTTTTCGCTGCCAATTATGGATTTGGCAGCAACGCAGCCTTCATTACCGATACAGAAATCAGCAGCGACACAGTTTTTCGCTGCCCATTTCTTGATCGGCAGCGACGCAGTTTCTGCTGCCGATTTCTGGATCGGCAGCGATGTAGTTTTCGCTGCCGATTTCTCAATCAACAGTGACGCAGAGCTGGGAGGGAGGGGTAAAACTGGTTTTAGATAAACCAAACAAGGATAAGAACACACCTAAACCAACCCCCAAACAACCCATTTAATTTGATGGGTAGTATAAATACAAAGAGGGGAGAGAGAATGATCCATCTTCTTCCCAAACCAGCAGCTGCATGCCGTTCTTCCTTTCCCCTTTCACAACAGAAACGTGAATCAAACCAGTAGGGATGCCTTGTGAACTTGTGAGGGAGAGATGAGACCTTGAGAGAGGAGTGGGCAGCTGTATAGAGGAGAGGAAAAAGAGAGCTGGAAAACGTGAGAGGAAGAAGAAGGAGGAGAACCAGCAGCTGAAGAGAAAAGAATAGTGTCAAACCTTCCTCAAACTTAGTTAAATTCAGAAGGTATGGGTCATGAAACTCCCTTCCTCTTCCCCTTAAGATTAGAAACGGAAATGAAGAAGAAAAACCCTAAGAAAAATTGATCTAAGACCTAAGCCAGCTATGAAGGAAACTGAAATTAACTAGGAGAACTAGCAAATAGAAGTGAAATAAAGTCAATTTCAGAACATCTAACAAATCATGGTAGAGGGCTGGCTTTAACTATGGGGTAGGCCAGCATGCATGTGTGTGTGTTCTGCTGGGGTAATTAGTGTGTTCTGTTGTGATGTTGTTGCTGAAATTAATGTGTTCTGCTGTGATGTTGTTGTGCTGAAATTAATGTGTTCTGCTGGAATTTATTGAAAGATTATATGCTGTAACTGATGGTTTTCCATGTGTGTATTCTGCTGGAATTTTGTTGAAGAATTATGTGCTGAAATGGATGGTTCCGATTTGTGTGTTGTGCAGCGAAATTCTGTTTCGCTGTCGAAACCGAACCTCCTGCAGCGAATCGATATTCGCTGCCGATTTGTGTATTGTGCAGCGAAATTCTGTTTCGCTGCCGCAACTGAACCTCCTGCAACAAATTGATATTTGCTGCCGATTTGAGTATTGTGCAACGAAATTTTGTTTCGCTGCCGCAACTGAACCTCCTGCAGCGAATCGATATTCGCTGCCGATTTGTGTATTGTGCAGCGAAATTCTGTTTCACTACCGAAATTGAACTTCCTGCAGCGAATTGGTATTTGCTGCCGAGTTGTGCGTTGTGCAGCGAAACTGTGGCACCAACAGCGATGCAGTTGTCGCTGCCGAACTGGCAGCCTGCGGCGAACTAGTTCTCGCTACCGAATTGGGCAGCCCGCAGCAAACCAGTTCTAGCTGCCGATTTCTACAATAAGCCTCCTAGGCAGGAATGACTTAAATGCTAGTAACAATTTCATGATATGATGGTGTAAAATATGGAACACTTGAATGTGAACATATGAACTCTTGAAATAAGTGTGATGATGAATATGATTCAAAAATAAAATAAATACAACTGTGTTGATTTGTGACCATTGATGTCTTAGGTGGTGCGGTCGGGATTGGACCATCATCAAGACAGGAACAACCCACAGGTGGAGCAGCTAGGTGACTTGCACCTTCCTTTTTCATACGTTGAATCTTGAAATATTTTAACTTGAGTACTACCGTATTGTTAGAACCGATATTAAATTGTCAAACGTTTAAATGTTGATTAAAGGTTGATTAGCTTCGGCTAATGGCATCCAAATGGATGGCCGGGAAAAATAAGTGATTAGCTTCGGCTAATGGCATCCGAACAAATGGCCGGGACAATGAGTGATTAGCTTTGGCTAATGGCGTTCGAACGGATGGCTGGGACAAAGAGTGATTAGCTTTGGCTAATGGCGTCCGAATGGATGGCCGGGATGAAGGACTGATTAGCTTCGGCTAATGGCATCCAAACGGATGGCCGGGACAAAGAATGATCAGCTTCGGCTAATGGCGTCCGAATGGATGGCCGGGATAAAGAAATGATTTCGCTACCGATGCAGAAATCGGCAGCGACGCAGTTTCCGCTGCTGATTTTGGATCGGCAGCGACGCGTTTCCGCTGTCGATTCTGGATCGGCAGCGACGCAGTTTCCGCTGCCGATACAGAAATCAGCAACGACCTAGTTTCGCTGCCGATTCCTTGATCAGCAGCGACGCAGCTATCGCTATGGAATCCGGATGGATAGCCGGGACAAATGAATGACTAGTTTCGGTGAATGGCATCCGAAAACTTGTGTATCTATATGTACTACTAGCTGTTACATCAAATACATGAAGAAATTATAAATGTTAATGCTTTATTTAATTGCCAGGTCGTTAGTTACCATTATTATTATTATTAAGTATTTGTTTTCTCTTAAATGTTTTGTACTGCTGCAGGGACGTCACACCAACGAGATGTCTAGGATACCCGATACACGGGAACCTACTTTTGCAAGGAATTAAGTAGATGCATTCTAAATCACAATGTATTTTGTAGGGATCAATGTACTGAATGTATAACTTTTATTAGATCCTTTTTGTTTAAAAATTGTGATGGCTATTGGTAGTATAAGAATGCAAACTCATGTCTATGTATATATTTTTAATATGAACTTCAAATCATGCAACCTTAATATTATGTGTGTGTGTAAGATTCGCTTTTGAATGAAATGTTGATTGTATGGATTGTATTTTGATGATGTGAGGATTCAAGTTCTTTGATTACCGGCACCATGTGTATTAAATATATATATATATATATATATATATAAATTTACTGTTGTTTTGGGCTTGGAAAGCCGGGTTGTTACACGATGGCGATGAAATTTCTGCACAGGATCGGTGGTGACTAGTGATGAAGACGATCAATGCTGGTTTTTTCTAGTTTTATTTTTTCTCTGCTATTTTTTTCTACTCTCTTCCCCCCTGTACTCTCTCTCTTTCTCCTCTGTATTCCCTCCCTTTATCTCCTAGGCTCTCTCTCCCCTCTATCTCTCTCTGTCCCCCCAAGTGTGGCTATCTACCCTGTTGTCTCGGCTCTTTGAGATGAAGGAATAAAGACGATGGTGATGCCTATTGTCAATGGTCTTTTTATGTGTGGTTCTTCTTTTTCTGCTTGTCTATGTTCTCCTTATGTGCCCACTATTTCCTCTGGCTCTATCCCCCCCTTGTCTTCTCTTTGCCTCTATTCTTAAAAAAAAAAAAAAGAAATCACCCTAGTTCCTGGAACCTGCTGCTTGCAGTTGCAGATGAAGATGACAGTGTGGAAGGGCTGTTCCACCAACACTGCTTCCTCTCCTCCTGTTTTTTCCTCTGTCTCCCCTCTCGTTTATGTCTGTCTCTCCTCTCTTTTATAGCCAGAGGATGCATGCTTTTATTATAGAAAGAAGGTAATGGCCGACGTGTATCATGGTGGCGAGGGATAACAGCCGTGAGAAGTGCTCCCTGATTGAAGTGGCTCAATTGCTAACGCCCGCATTGCCTTTAATGCAGAAAATTTCGCGGATGAAGAAGGCGATGAATAGTTGTCAAGGAAACGCCACCGTTTTCTAATTCAAAATGGATATTTCTGATTTGGTCCTTTGATGTTTTTACAATTTTGTAATCAAGCCCTCAGATAAATTGTAATTGGATCCCTTGATTTTAGCGCCTTTTCCGGTTTGGTTCTTGGTTTCGGATTGTTTCAATCAAGTCCCTAATTGACCATCAAACTTCAATAATTATGAAATTTAGCCCCTAATTTAACCAAATCAACTCTTTAAAATTATAATTGGACCCCAGAACTTTAATTTCTTACAATAAAAGCCTAAACTAACTTAAAAATCAATTTTTCTTGCAATCAAACCCTCCATAAATTCAATTAAACCTTAGATAACATTTAATTGAGTCCATAAACATCTAATTTTGGACTTTTCTTCCTCAAATTGAATTTTTCTTGTTAGTAGGGCTCTCACCAGTTAAAAATATATTGCCAAATTTCAATTCTTGTATTTTTGAACCTCCTCAACCAATTTCTAACCATTTTATGGGCGTTCCAGCATCCTTTTCTCACTCTTATTATTTTTTGGATTCCTTCCAAATATATTTTTTTATATGTACATTTTTTTGTATTTTTTCATTTTTTGTGTTGGAATCCAAAAATGGGTAACAACACACGACAAGAGTAGATCCTAGCTTTTGTTCACTTTTTGTTATGTAGTTCTAGGGAGTATATCCTTGTATTTTGAAATATTAAAACATTTATATAACATAATTTATATAATTGATGTTTAAACTTAAATAGATGAACTGAACTCTGAAATTCATATAATCATGTTTCATGTATGTGTGTTTATCTCATTTATTCCTCTATAATGATATTTGTTGTTAAATGTATGTTATAAATATTATGGTTGTGATGATGATGATTTTTGTGGGATTGAGACCTAGGATGATTTGGTCGTGATTGAGTTATAAGATGTGAAATATTAGATGTAACACCCCACCTCACTAGCAAGACATTGTTCGCTTTGGGCCTCCCAGTCCACCCAAATCCAGGGCTTCCACCAGTTCCCCCTCATGGTTTTGTTCTTAGCAGCCACGCATGACCCCAAAATGCGTCTCACTAGTCAAGATGAGCATGCACTTATAAGGCCCTGGCTCTAGATGCTCGCTTCCGTTGTGGGATCTTACAATCCCCCTACCTTAAGACGAGTCGTCCTCGACTCTAATACCAAATGTAACACCACACATCACTAGCAAGATATTGTCCACTTTGGGCCTCCCAGTCCACCCAAATCCAAGGCTTCCACCCAGGTCTCCCTCACAGTTTTGTTCTTAGCAGTCACGCATGACCCCAAAACGCATCTTACTAGTCAAAGTGAGCATGTACTTACAAGGCCCTGGCTTTGGACGCTCGATTTCGATGTGGGATCTTACATTAAAAGTGTAAACAGGGTATATATCGATAACTTAGGACCTCCCGGTATAGGGGAGACTCTGCTAAAATTTCGGTATAAATTTTGGTAGACTTTTATATGAGAACTGTAAAAAAAAAAAAATCACTCGTATTTTTACTTACCAAATTATAGGAAAATAATTATAAATGCATATGAAAGTATGGGGTGTTACACATATTATATTGGTTGAAGGATTATTAGTGGATCCTAGAAAGGTTGAAGTAGTATTGAAATGGGAAAGACCTACCAATATTACTAAAATTTGTAGTTTTCTTGGGTTAGTTGGGTACTATCAAAGATTTATCGAGGGATTTTCTACCATAGTTATTCCCATGACTCAGTTGACTCGGAAAGAGACAAAGTGGAAGTGGACTTAAGAATACAAAGAAAGCTTCTAGGAACTAAAAAAGAGACTCACTATTGCGCAAGTGTTAACACTCTTATCAGGAACAGAAGGATTGGTGGTCTTTTGTGATGCATTGAAGAAGGGACTAAGGTGTGTATTGATGCAACACGGTAAAGTGATTGCGTATGCCTCAAGACAGTTAAAGGCTCACGAGATCAATTACCCGGTGCATGATTTAGAATTAGTTGTTGTAGTGTTTGTCTTAAAAGTATGGAGGCACTATTTATATAGGTCTTGGGTTTAGATATTGATGGATCATAAGAGTTTGAGGTATTTGATTATGCAAAATGAATTAAATATGCGACAAAGATGCTAGGTGGAATTGATGAAGGATTATATTGTGTAATCAATTACCATTAGAGGAGAGCAAATCTAGTCGCAGATGCTCTTAGTCGTAAAGTCAAGACAATGGATGCTTAGTGGGAGTGTCACATGTGTGCGGCGTTGCGACGAAAACATCCACCCTCAAAATTTTATCTTATGTATTATCTAAAAAATGTGGCAAATGTGGGGAGACAAGGAATTCTTGTCTTTTATTAGTGGAAAAATAAAATGGGAGTCGCCACTTAGTATTTTGATCACTAGGAACCCTAACTACTCTAAGAGATCGGATACAGGGACTGGTTGCGTAAAGAAAAGGTATTAGCACCCCGAATACACCCTATATAAAGTAGGCTGCATTGTTTTATTGTATGATAAAATCTGAAGTCTTGTCATGTTTTCCTGTTGTTGGTATGTTTATGGTTTAATAGAAGTTCTCCTCAGTAAGGAGATCCTTATCTTATCAAGTAAAAACCTAACCGTTTTAACGTCAACAAAAGAATTTAATATCTAGAATACATATTACGTATAAGATCGCAACCTCAGATATAAAAAGAAAAAAAAATAATTATTTTTAGAATTTTTAAAATATTGACCTAGTTCTCACGACTTTAATAAACTGGTTATTAAATCCAAAATGCATGCTAATACATATTTTTGAAATTTTATTTTTTTTGTGTGTATATATATATATATATATATATATATATGAAAATACAATATGATTTATTTTTTTATTTTTTATTTTTGAGAGACTTGGCCATATGCATGAAAACAAAATATTTTTTTTTGTTATGTTTTGACAAAAAATCAGGTATTTCAATACCGGATTTGTATCTTTACAGTATAAAGATACGAACCAATATTGATCAAAATACAGTAAAATATTAGCGAAAAATCATAGCTTTTTTGAAATAATTTTTGAAGAAATTTTTTTTTCGGGTTGGGCTGAACTTAGCCAAGCCCAGCCCGGTCACTGGTTCAAACCAGTGACCCGGCTGGTCACTGTTCATGCATGCGTGAATTACTCATGCATGCTTTGCACAGTGACAGGGTAATTATTTTGCCCTTGTAACAGCTGAATTTGAAAAGCGGGGGAAATGGAAGAAGAGCATACCTGGAGCTGCTGCCTGAAGATGAAAACGAAGATGAGAGTGATCAGTGCTCTGATCGGGCGACTTTTCTTTCTTTCCCTCTGCTGCTATTTTTGTTTCTGATTCTCCTTTTCAGTTCAAATTCCTATCTGCACTCTTTTTCTTCTTCTTCATCTCTGGTTTTATGAAATGATGAAGCCCCTGTGTTCTCCTCCCCTCCGTCTTTCCCTTCGTCCCCTTGTTTTGTTTTGTTTTGTTTTTTGTGTTTTGTTTTTGTGGGTCTCGTTTCTGTGTTTCTATTCCTTTTGTTCGTCCTCTGTAATCTTTCTCTCCAGTCGTTCCCTCCTCTCTGTTTTTTCTCTCTGATGCAGTTGATGCTCGTGCATTGGCTAGCACTGCTGCTCTTCATTTCCTTTTTTATTCTCCCTTGTTCCCCTTGTTTTTCTTTCTGCCTTTTTTTTTTGTATTTTGTTCGTCTCCCTCTCTCAGTTTTCTTTCCTCTCTTCAACTCTCTCCCCCCAGTATTTCTACCACCTTTTTTCTCCTTTTCCTCCTCCTGTGTTTGGTTCTTCCTCTGGCTTTTATAGCCAGAGGACGCAAGCGTTCTTTTGGTAACAGTCGCGTGCATCACGGCGACGAGGAACATCAGCCGTGAGACGCGCCTCCTGATTGAAAACGGTTCCCCTATCATTGCCAATGTCTCTTGCCTTTAATGCCACAGTTGTTATGTTGATAGTGAATATTGCTTCAATGGAATGGCGCCGTTTGGATTTCTTCTGATTTGGTTATTGAATGTTTTTTGCAATTTTGTAATCAAACCCCTGGAAAAATTGTAATTGGATTCCTTAATTTTAGCATCTTTCCTGGTTTGGTCCTTGATTTTAGATTATTTCAATTAAGTCTCTAATTGATCATCAAACTTCAATAATTATGCAATTAAGCCTCTGATTTGACCAAATCAACTCTTCAAAATTATAATTGCACCCCATTACTTTAATTACTTCCAATAAAAGCCTAAATTGACTTAAAAAAATTAATTTTCTTGCAATTAAACCCTCCATAAATTCAATTAAACCTTGGATAAAATTTAATTGAGTCCATAAACATCTTATTTTGGACTTTTCTTTCTCAACTTGAATTTTCTTTGTCAATAGGGCTCTCATCAGTAGAAAATATAACGTCAAATTTCAATTCTTGTATTTTTGAACCTTCTCAACCAATTCCTAGCCATTTTATGGGCGTTTTAGCATCCTTTTCTCACTCCTGTTATTTGTTTTTTATTCCTTCTGAATATTTTTTTTTGTATTTTCTCATTTTTTGTATGGGAACCCAAAAATGGGTAACAACAGGGAGGATTGGGATGAAAAAGAATTACTAGAATTAAGAAAGATTGATGCCCGAGTGGAGGTAAGACCAGATGAGTCATTAATGGCTCAGTTAAGAGTGAGGTCTACACTCCGGGATAGAGTACTAGAAGCTTAGCAAGAAGATCTGGAAGTTTGTAAGATAAGAGAATAGGTGAGGACAAGAATTGAGACGCCATTCCAAATCCGAAAAGATGGAATGGTAGTCCTTGAAAGACGAATGTACTTACCATGTAATCAAACACTAAAAAGAGAAGTTTTACAAGAGCCCTGTCATAACCCATTTTTGGGTTATTCACAAACTCATTTCCTTTTCTTTTTTAAAAAACAAAACAGTGTTATTTTGAACAACATTGTTCTTCGTCTTCCCCTACGTGTGTAGAGGTAAGGAAGAAGGATAATTTTAAAATCTTCTTTTCTCGCTCACTCTCTCCCCCAACTTAACCCCTCATTAACACCACTCTACCCGCCATACCCTGTCAACATGATAAAGAAAAGAGAGGGGAACCATGCCCTAGGGCGGTTGTGCAGAAGTAGCCCCCTGCCACCCTACCCTATGCTTAGACTAGGTAAGGTGGTCGTCTCCCTCTGCTTCTATAAATATAAGGGGAGAGACAAAAATAAAGGGAGAAGAAAAAGGAAAAAATGGAGGGACATTTTGAGAAGAAAAAATAGAGGGAACCAAGGGGCTTTTTTTACGGTTGGGAAGAACAGAGAGGATAGAGAGAAGGAAAACATGGAGACTATTTTTGAAACCAGAGAACAGAGGAAGAAGATTATAGAAAAAAGAAAGAAAGAAATAAAGATGAATAGAGGGGAAAGAGAAAGAAAAGAAAAAACAGAGGATGACCTTTTAGAGAGAGGATTGTGAGATAAAAGGGAACAAATAGACCAGAAAGAGAGAGAATGAGGGAAAGGAAGAAAAACAAGGAGGGGAGAAAAAACCAAAGGTTGTTGTCTTTGTGTAAACAAAAAAAAGTAAATTAAAGCCGAAAATGACTCCATCATTGTTGATTTTTTAATCGGCAACGTCATAATTTTGGACTGCCAATTTTTGAATCGGCAATGACACAGTTTAGCTATCGAAATCTGAATCGGCAGCCACACAGTTTGGCTACCGATTTCTAAATCGACAGCGTCATAATTTTTGGCTGCCCATTTTTGAATAGGCACCAATGCAGTTTTTGGCTGCCAATTTCTAAATCGGTTGCAACACAGTTCTTCATTGCTAATTTCTGAATCGACATAGGCATAGTTTTGCCACTAATTTCTGAATCAGAAGCATCATAGTTTTTTGCTGTCGATTTCTAAATCGGCAGTGACACGATGAAAGCTGAATCGGCAGCCACACAGTTTGGCTACCGATTTCTAAATCGACAACGTCATAATTTTTGGCTGCCCATTTTTGAATAGGCACCAATGCAGTTTTTGGCTGCCAATTTCTAAATCGGTTGCAACACAGTTCTTCATTGCTAATTTCTGAATCGACATAGGCATAGTTTTGCCACTAATTTCTGAATCGACAGGGGCACAATTTGGCTGTTGATTTTTGAATCAGCAGCATCATAGTTTTTTGCTGTTGATTTCTAAATCGGCAGTGACACGATGAAAAGAATGATGTCTTCTCCCAAGTGTAGGAGTGTCGAAGTAATAAATAACCCAGCAAGACCAGAGTCGAACCACAAGGAGGTTAATTGTATAAATTATAAATAACAATAGAACAACAACAATAATAACAATAATAGTGATAGTAAGAATAATAAGAATAATAGTAGTAGTAGTAGTAGTAAAGAAGAAGATGGAGAAGTTGATGAAAATTTTGAGACAGAAGATCAATGTGATAACTAAACAATGATAAAAACAAGTGTTAAGGTTAGAGGATCCACTAGTGGTATTTTAAACAAATATAGTATAAAGTCTTATTACTCAACTGGAAACCACACACAAAGGAGGTTCCAATCGGATGATTTGTCATTAATAGCTCATTATAAATTGTTAACATGATCATGTTAATTATCTTATTTAAGTGACACCAAAATTTTAAATATAGTCAGGAATTTATGATGCTAACTTATGTTAACAACAAATCAAGTTCCTTTCATAGCACAAGTGTAGGTAATACCATATGGTTGGGCTATAAGAGTGCCAAGCATTTGTTGTATCAAGTGTTATACAACACAAATCTAGATTAACCATTTAACAAGCAAGGTATTAAGAATTAGTAAGATAAAAAGATAAGACATGTTAATATTAAACATTAAGGTCCATGTTGAGTTTACAATATACTTATTCTTACACTATTAGTATAACCTTTTCACCTTGACATAATAAACTTAGCTAAACATAATGAAGAAGAGAAACATAAATAAACAAAACAAGAACATAAATAAGATACAAGTTAACTAAGTAAAGAAAAGGAAATGAAAAGCATAAACAAGATATTAATAAAAGCAAAACTTAAGAATTACAAAAAAAAAATATAAAGAGAGAGAGCAAGGGCAAGTTCTTAATCTGAACAACCAAGCCCCTAAATGTATGGAAAATGCCTCTTTTTATAGGTCAAAATTTAGAACTATTGATTTGATGACTAATTATTGAGTGGGTGGCCAACTCTTGACTTAGTGAAAATCCTTATCTTTTTGTCTGAATAAAACATCATTACTAGCATCAGAACTGGATCCACTTATACTATGAAAGTTATAGGAAATTGTCTTAGCTTTCCAGGAAAAAAATTGAGTATTTGGACTTCTAGAACTCGAGATATGGGCTGAACACTGAACAATGTCTGGGCTGCAGGACAGATTCGGACTTCTTCGTTGTTGCTATAATTTGGACTTGAAAACAACCTTTTTAGATCGTGGACTCCACATGAAAGTTATAGGCTTATGTCTTACCAAATATTTCCTAAAATTTGAGGCCATTTGAACATCTAGAACTTGAGATATGACCCAATTACCGAACAATGTTCCCGTTTGGACTGCACCAACATCTCTTTTCTAAGTTTGGCCCTCTCTTTGTCCTTTCAATTTCAATACTTAAACTCATAAATCAAACCTTTCATTTATGTGATAGGCCTGCATTTAAGATGAAAATTTACCATAAATTAAAGGTATCTTATATTATTAGGTATGTTATTATAAAACATGTTTTAGTTAAGGAGTTATTGATACTTCAAGTGCAAAATGATGATATAAAACCTTGATAAAATGCACTTTTAAGTACTAATCAGGCAGCGACATAATTCTTCGGTGCTGATTTATGAAATGACAGTGACACAATTTAGCTATTAATTTCTGAATCAACAGCAGCGTAGTTTTGCCGCCCATTTCTGAATCTGTAGCTACACAGTTTGGTTGTCGATTTCTGAATCGGCAACTACACAGTTTGGCTGTAGATTGTTGAATCAGCAGCATCATAGTTTTTGGGAGACAAAATTCTAGCTCTACAACCTGCATTGGATGAGCCTTGGTAGATAACATGTATATTAGGTGCATCTTCATGATCAACACCTATATGCACAACAGGCTCACTAACATTACTACCTAATAAAACACTAGCATTCATGTTCGACTTGAAACCTTTTATCACCATCTCGACAATATAACTAACAAATTCAACAAAAAAATTAGTTTATATACAAGTAAACATGTCAATCAAAACAACATATACACATGAAAATAAACCTATTAAGGTTAACATTATGACGTCAATGTTCCAAAATTTGATTCCTACTTTTTCCAAAACATACTCTCCAACATGTAAATCATACAACCAATCAAAACTCTATCTCATTATCAAATTCTTTATTCTTCCTCTTATAAATTCAAGGATACAAGTTATTTTTGTGATTTTGTTTTTGTGAAATATCACTAAACCTTATTTAGAGATAGCATCTTATTGAGATGTATAAACACACAGAGTCCAATGTTATAGTTTCCATAGGGAAATTCCATTTTCCATCCTTTATCTATAAACTAATTATTATATAAACCCATTTATGAAAAATGTAGATAATTTACATTTCAATTAATTAGCAACATAAATACACTTAGAAGTAGAGACTATATATTGTGAATTATCAAAGCTCAATGGATAACAACAAGAAATAAATGGTCTTGAAGGGATATGAAATATGAAAATTTAAAATGGCATTAGAACAAACCTCAAACTCATGAACAAAAATCACAACTAACAACCTTTCATCCAAAGATATTGAGGACATTCTCAAACAAAACAAATAAAAGTACAATATTTTCAAATCTATCAGAAGCAATGATAAACACAATGAACCACAAAACCCATTCAACTACATGTCCAAACTAATTCCTCACGAGCCAATAAGAATGTGAAACAATCACTACACCATAATGCAAGATTATAGGTCACTCCTTCAACGACCTACTAGGAATGCCTCTCATAAACATTTCTTCTTCCATTAGTTCTTCTAGATACAAATATCCATATACATTTTTAGTGACTAAAAGAGTTTAGGATTGGTAGTCTAGGGATTCGAAAGAAACATGACCTATCATGTTTCAAATCTCATCAATGATTTTAACGAACATTATAAAATATGATCAAAAGGGGTAAAAAGATCTCAATTCATAGTTTAGCTCTACCTTTAGCCTATTGATTAAGAATATCAATATTAATCTCTGAATGTTGGTTCCTGTTTACTATTTTTAAAAGTAGCTATGCATTCACAAGTTAGTACCAAACACCCTCTCTTTTACCCCCCATAACAAACGCCTATCTGCACTTTCCCTCTATCTCATTCAACCAGAACAAAGAAATCGACAAGAAATTATGATAGAAAGATCAAAACTTAAGTGTGGAGAGATAGAGAGAATGTTGACTGAGAGAGAGAGAGAGAGATGTTAATAGTGTTATTGGTGATTGAGAGAGAGATGTTAGTTACTGCTCACTACTAGTCGCTGATTGAAAGAGTGTAGGTAAATTTGTATGTGCTTCATTCTTGAATGCTGGACAGGATTAAAATTGAGATTAGTTGCACAAAGATTGTCACATAAGAGCATTGGAGGCTTAAGAAGAGAGAACTTCATTTCAGTAAAGAGTGATAGTATCCATATAGATTCTGAAGCAGCTTTTGCAAGCGCGTGGTAATCAGCTTCCATAGAAGTTATGCAATGGAACATTGTTTTTTAGAACTACATGAGATGAGATTCAAACCAAGCATAATTAGCTAAGCTAAGGTGTAGAGCTTTGGTTATCCAGATTTCCAGCCTAATCCGCATCTAAATAGCATGTAAGAGGGGGGCTAATATTTTTCTAGATTGAGATGCCATGAAAAATTGTGTTCTTCAGGTAACGCAACAACCATTTTGTGTTACTCCAATGATTTATAGAAGGGCAGTGCATGAATTGTGATAGCTTGTTGACTACGAAGCTGATGTTGGGTCGAGTGAGTGAAAGATATTGCAATGCACCAATTACTCGGTGATATTCAGTGGGATCAACAACTATTGATCCATCGTGTAACTTCGAAGAGATTGAAGTTGACAGTGGAGTGGTGACATCTTTGGCTCCATCCGTACAAGTTCTAGCCAGAAGATCTCTAATGTATTTATGTTGAGTGAGGAACAACCCATTTTTTATAGGAATCACCTCAATTCCAAGAAAGAAATGTAAGGGTCCCAAGTCTTCGAGAGAGAAATTCTTCCCAAGTTTTTGTATGATGTTTGCGACAAAATGAGAGTCATTGCCAGTGATAATTAAGTCATCAACATATACCAGAAAATAAGCAGTAGTTGACGCAACATACATAAATAATAAAGAATCAGACTTGGTGTTTACAAAACCAAATTCCAGTAGAGCTTGTTTGAGGGTAGAGTACCAAGCACGTGGTGCTTGTGTTAAGGCCATAAATTGTTTTTCTAAGGCAACAAACATAATCCCATGTTGATTGAGCTTGAAAACCAGGGAGGTTGTGTTATGTATACTTATTCTGTAAGATGACCATGAAGAAAAACATTATTAATGTCTAATTATTGGAGAGGCCAACCATGCATCACAGGAACAAATAAAACTGTTCGAATGGTCACCGGTTTGACTAAAGACTAAAAGTCTAAGTGTAGTCTAATCCAAGTTATTGATTAAAACCTTTTGCCACTAATCTGCCTTTAAATCTATCAATTGATCCATTAGCAAGTCATTTTACCCAAAACACAAACTTGCACCCAATAATATTACAACCCTTGTGATTAGTACTTAAAAGTGCATTTTTATCAAGGTTTTATATCGTTATTTTTGCACTTGAAGTATCAATAACTCCTTACTTAAAGCATGTTTTACAATAACAAGTCTAATACTATAAGATACCTTTAATTTATGGTAAATGTTCATCTTAAATACAAGCCTATCACATAAATTAAGGGATTGATTGATGAGTTTAACTACTGAAATTGAGAAGACAAAGAGAGGGCTAAGCTTAAAAAAGAGATGCTGGTTCAATCCAAACTGGAATACCGTTCAGTTATTGGATTATAATTGCAGGTGTAGAACTTGGATTTAGGTCTGCTCTACATGGATGAAAAGCTAAGACATAGCCCTAAAACTTTCATGAATAGTCCAAGATTCAAAAAAGTTGTTTTGAAGTTCAAATTTTAGCAACAACGGAGAAGTTCAAATCTGTCCTGCAGCCCAAACATTATTCAGTGTTTAGCCCATATCTTGAGTTCTAGAAGTCCAAATGCACCGATTCTTTTTTTGTTGGAAAGCTCAGACAATTTCCTAGAACTTTCATGAAAACAGTTTGTTCAAATTCTGATGTTAGCAATGACGTTTTGTTCAGACAAGAAGATAAGGATTGACACAAAGTTAAGATGTAGCTACCCACTCAACAATTAGTCAATGAATCAATAGTTCCAAATTTTAGCCTATAAAAGGAGGCATTTTCCATGCATTTAGGCATCTTGGTTTTCAAATCAAGATCATGTTCTTGCTCTCTCTCTTTATATTTTTGTAATGCTTAAGTTTTGCTTTCATTAATCTCTTGTTTATGCCTTTCATTTCCTTTATTATACTTATATAATTATGTTCTTATCTTGTTTATTTATGTTTCTCTCTTTTATTATGTTTAGTTAAATTTATTATATCAAGGTGAAAAGGTTACACTAATGGTGTAAGAACAAGTATAGTATAAACTCAAGATGGACTTTAATGTTTGATACTAACATGTTTTGTATTTGTTATCTTATTCACTCTTTATACTTTGCTTGTTAAATGGTTAATCTAGATTTATGTTGTATAACCCTTGGTACAACAAATACTTGGCACTTTCAAAGCCCAACCGTATGGTATAACCGATACCTGTGCTATGAAAGGAACTTGATTTGTTGTTAACATAAGTTATAATCATGAATACCTAACAACATTTATAAGTATTAGCATTATTCAAATAAGACAACTAATGTAATCATGTTAACAATTTATAATTTGATTGGAACCTCCTTTGTGTTTCCAGTTGAGTAATAAAAAGAGTCTATACTGTACTTGTTTGAAATACCATTAGTGGATCCTCTAACCTTGACAATTATTTTATCCTTGTTTAATCCTTACATCAATATCACATCTCAAAGCTCTCTTCAAACTCCTTTTCTGTTATTATCTATTTCTTTATTTTTAGTTTATACAGTTAACCTCTATGTGGTTCGACCATGGTCTTGCTGGGTTATTTATTACTTCGACAGTCCTAGACTCAGGAGAAGACATCAACTCCTTAGTCGTGTTAGCAGTAGCATAGTTTTTGCCTCCGATTTCTGAATTGGCAGCGACACTGCAAAATCCAATAGAAGTTAGTGTTGGATTGACCTATTCTAGAAGAGAATTTGAATAGAAACTAGCCCAAGATAATCCAAAAGGAGGATAAGGACAACATGTCCAGTGACCAAACACCCTAGAACACTTATAGGGGCTATAAATACAAAGAGAGAGAAAGGGTGACTCTTCCTCTTCCCAAAGACCAGCTGTAGTAGCTGTATGTGTCCAGCTACATGCTATTGCTCCTCTGCCTCTCCTTTACAGAAAATCAGACCCAAACTAGCTACATTTCCCCTTCATTGATTGTGTGAGTAAAAGAAGAGCTAGAGATTGAGGTTAATAGCTGAAATTAGGGAAGGAGAGGAGCTGTAACTGGCCGACAGAACAGTAGAAAAAAGGAAGAAGAAAACAAACCAAAAAAAGAAGAAGATGCCACCAAAATCTACATTAGGAGCTTGTTAAAAAACATGAGGTAAGGTTAACTTCATCTCTTGACTGAGGAATACCTCATGGTTTGGACTAGGAAAACGGGGGAAACCTAGATTTGGGAAAGAAGTGTTCTTACAACTTAACTCAAGAACTTGTGACCAAAGGGAAACAAAAACAACCTAGATAGAATATTAAGAAGAAAAGACTCATTTACAGACCACTTTTCAAATAAAAACATGAATGATTTTGAAGTATGAACCTAGGGGAGGGCCGACCAAATGAATAAATAGGTAGATTACGCAAGCAAATGAGTAATTGTTGAAATTGTATGATTCTACAGGGTTAATGAACAAATGTAATGCTGAAATTGAAATGCATGTGTTCATGCTTGAAATTGTATGATTTTGCAAGGTTAATGAACAAATGTAATGCTGGAACTGAAATGCATGTGTTCATGCTTGAAATTATATGATTCTACAGGGTTCTATGAGCAAATGTAATACTGGAACTAAAATGCATGTGTGCATGCTTGAAATTGTATAGTTCTCTTGGGTTCTATGAACAAATATAATGTTGGAACTGAAATGCATAAGTTCATGCTTGAAATTGTGTTGTTTGCAGCGAATCGGCGTTCGCTGCCGAAATTATATTGTTCGCAGTGAAGTAGTGTTTGCTATTGAAAGTGCGTTGTCTGCAGCGAACTAGTGTTCGCTGCTGAAAGTGCGTTGTCTGTAGCGAACAAGTGTTCACTGCCGAATGTGTGTTCTCTGTAGCGAACAAGTGTTCGCTGCCGAATGTGTGTTGTCTGCAGCAAACACTAGTTCGCTGCTAAAAGTGTGTTGTCGGCAATGAATCAGCATTCGTTATTGAAATTATGTTGCTTACAGCAAACTAGTGTTCATTGTCGGATGTGTGTTGTCAACAGCGAATTAGTGTTCGCCGCTAAATTGTGTTGTTTGCAGCGAATGAGTTTACGCTACTGAATTATGTTGTCTGCGAGGAAATAGTTTTTGCTACCGAATTGTGTTGTCTACAGCGAATCAATTGCGCTACCAAATAATAGTACCAGTAGCGGAATAGTTTCTGCTACCTAATTGTGGTTTCCCAGTGAATCAGTTTACTAATGATTTTGTGTTTCAGCGAATCAGTTTGCTGAAAAGTCTGTGCTTCAGCGAATCAGTTTGCTGACGAGTAAGTGGTGCAACGAATCAGTTCACTGATGAGTCAGTGCTTCAACGAATCAGTTCTCTGACGAGTTTGCATTACAGCGAATTAGTTCATTGACGAGTCTATATTTCAACAAATTAGTTCGCTGATGAATCTATGTTTCGGCAAATCAATTTCGCTAACAAGTCAATGTCAATAGTTTTGCTGACAAATTGCATGTCACCAATGAATCGGTTTCACTTCTGAATTCTACACCACCAAGGAAGCAATTTCATTGCTGATTTTCTGCGGTAGACTCCCATGTTAGAAATAATGTAAATGCTTATAACGATCTTATTGTATGATTGTGTAATATGTGGAACACTTGAATGGGAACATGTGTATTTTTAGGAAAAAATATGGTGATGAGTTATGTGATTATCAAATACAAATGTGCTTATTGTGATCATTGATGTGTTAGGTTATACGACCAAGATTGGATCATCAACCGGGCAAGGACACCTCATTAAAGGAATAGGTAGGTGACTTTCACCTTCCTATTTCATAATGTTAAATTATGAAATGCTCTATCATGAATATTATCATATTGTGTTACTTCAAATACCAAACTGTCAAAAGAGTAAATGTTGATGAACAATTTATTAGCTTCGGCTAATGGCATCTGAATGGATGACTAGCACAAATGATTGATTAGCTTTGGCTAATGGCATCCAAATGGATGACCGGGACAAATAATTGATTAGCCAACTTTGGCTAACAGCATCCGAATGGATGACCAGGATAAATGATTGATTAGCTTCAGATAATGGCATCTGAATGGATGATTGGAACAAATGATTGATTAGAATGCTAAATGGATGATTGGGATGAACAAATAATTAGCTTCAGCTAATGGCATCTGAATGGATGGCTGGGATAAATAAATGAATAGTTTCGGCTAATGGTATCCTAGATGGATGATTGGGTTGTGTTGATGATTAGCTTCGGCTAATGGCATCCAAGATGGATGACCGGGTTGTGGTTGTTGATTGATTCGGCTAATGGCAACCAAGAAGGATGAACGCATTGTGATTGTTGATTAGCTTCGGCTAATGGCATCTAAGTCAGATGATTGGGTTGCTATTGTTGATTAGCAAGAAAGATGATCGGGTTGTGATTGCTGATTAGTTTTGGCTAATGATATCCGAGATGGATGACCGGGTTGTGGTTGATGATTACTTTTGGCAAATGACATCCTAGATGGAAGGCCAAGTTGATTATGATGAGTGGCTTCAGTTAATGATATTCGTAAAGATGACGAGTTGACTTGTGTGATTAGTTTTGGTTAATGGCATCTGAGACAGCTGACCGAGTTTAGATATTACAATTAGTTACAGTTAAAAGCATCCAAGATGAATGACCGGGTTAAGGTGAAGTAATTAACCTCAATCGAACATTAAACCTAGGCCTTACCACTCCTATGGAGAGGTTATGGCATATGAATGAGAATAATACATCTAGCAAAATAGTGAGGATTGCATAGTGTATTTGAGAAGGGAATGAAAGAATGTACTCACCTTCAGTTGATAACAGAAAATAACAATACCATCCTTCTAGTTATTATTATTACGTTTAGATTATTTATAATTCTTGTATCCATGTTGTTTTTGTAACAAGGATATCATACAATCAAGGTGCATGGGGAAACCGTTCCACGAGTTCTCATATTTTGAAAGGTGTTATGTAATAGTATGTCTTAAGTGTTATGTTGAATATTTGTCATTTGGCACTTTTGTAAGGACTTGTAATGAAAACTGTTATGGGAAATGGATGTGGATATGCAAACATATAGATACGATGTCATGAATATATTTATGTGGTATTCTCGTTTATGAGGATGTTGTGTTGAGAAATCACATGAGGATCGTATGAAACGAGGTATTATTTGTGTAAGATTGTTGTTCGGCACTTGTGTATAAACTCGTGTTGATAACGAGACTAGAACATGAATGTAAATTCATAAGTATGTCAATATGATGTAATGTAAATGTATGAATATGAAGATATAATATTATGGGCATGTGTATTGAGTATCCGTCTTATGGGAATGTCGATTTACAAAAACTATATTTGTATGATGTCATGATAAGGAAGGGAGTCTAATTACTAATTCACAGAATGTCATTGTGAGAAGTACCAAGAAAAACAATTTCCACTGTTTTTGGCTTGAAGATGCTGGGTTGTAACACTCTGCACAGAGAAGAAGATGATCTATTTCGCCTGCCGCCACAACACCACCACCATGAACGAGTGCACCACCAACACCATTGCCAGGTCAACCTTCCTTTTTCACGCTCTTCTCCTTCTCCTTCTTCTTTTTCTTCTTCTTTTTTTGCTCTGCCACCCCCGCTATCCACTGTTCTGCTAATGAATAGTGAAGAGCAATTGTTCCAAGGCCGAACCCCTCCAAACCAGATCAAAATGCATTGGGCCGGGTCCGACCCAGTCAAACAAATTCCAAAACAATTCTTTTGAAAAAATTTATGATTTTCCTGTGTATTTCTCTATCAATTTTGCTTAACGTTGGTTTGTATTTTTATACCATAAAGATACAAATCCGATATTAAAACACCTAGTTTTCGCTAAAACATTGCAAAAACATTATATGAAAAAAACAAAAAAAATATATCTTGTTTTTATGCATATGACCAATTCTCTAAAAAAAATATCGTATTTTCATTTAACAGAAGTTCAAAAATTATGTTTTAGCATTCTTTTTTGCTTTAATAACCAATTTATTAAAGCCACAAGAACTAGGCCAATATTTCAAAAATTCTAAAAAAAATTATTTTGTTTTCATTTAACATCTAGAATCACAAACTTATACGTAAGATGTATTCCTAATAAAAGTTAGTTTTTTTATTGACATTAGAACGGTTAGGTTTTACCTGATAAGATAAGGATCTCCTTATAGAGGAGAACTTTTCTTAAACCTTAGAAAGACCAACAATTATAAAACATGATAATACCTTAGTTTATATCAGACAATCAAACAATACAACTTACCTTAGGCAGGGCATATTTGGGGTGCTAATACCTTCCCTTTACGCAACCAGTCCTTGTACTCGATCTTTAAACTAGTTAGGGTTTCTAATGACTAAAATACTAGATGGAGACTCTCATTCTTTTTATACACTGATAAAAGAAGAGAATTCCTTGTCTTCCCCATTTTCCCAATCTTTCCATGATAACAAACTTAAAAGAGTGGAAGATTCGCCGTGACGCCACACATGTGTGGCAATGGCAACTCCACTAGGGACCTTATGGACTAAGCTTTGTTTTTGTTTGATTATCGTGTTTTATTGTTTGGTTTGTGTTTTATTGTTAATACCTCATTTGCTCATATGCTTTAATCTTGTACATATCTGTTCATGCATTGTATAAAATTGTTTCATGCATCATTCATATTTTTAAGGGAATTTATATTGAAAAACTTTCAGTTAAGTGGGGGATTAACAGCTTACCTTACGACTTTTAGTCAAGGTTTAAGTTTGTGTAAACCTCAAAACTTCACTGAGTGCTTAAACTGGTAATGATTGGTGCACATAACACCCAATTACTTACTAAGCCCCTATATTGCCTTCACAAGGGTAATCACTAGGACAACAAGAGGCCTTTTTCAGATCAGCTAGAAAGCTTACCCATCATGTAATGGCCCAAGACCTATATTTAGAGTATAAGCACCTTAAATAGTCATTCATACTCAATGCACATGTAAATACATTTGCATCCATACACAGACATCCATTCATTGTAAATAATATACATACATCGTAGGTTGAAATATAGGTCCTCAAAGAGTCTACAACACCCGACTTCGAGTGAGAAACATGGAAGATAAAAAGCATGCTCACCATGATGCCCATTTTCAAGAGGAGTTAAAGTCTCTAAAGGCAAACGTGACTCTCATCACCAGTTTACTCGACAAACACTTAGAAATACTGCTGGCGAAGGTCCTTCCAAACGACATACCATCTTTGTTCAAACATCAACAACAATTCAGTTTGAAGAAATAATGGGCGAATATGGTTAAGAACCTCAACACAATCCAACCTTTTTATAAAAACGTTTATGGGGAGGCTGACCGAAGGGGAATTTTACCAAAGTTGGAGAATGGAGCCTATTCTTGTTATGTCAAAAAATAATTGCCTTTGTTTGATCATGCCTGCTGAATAATTTTGATTTTGTCATGTTTCACCTTGTTTTAGTCATGCCGGCAACTTGGCTAATAATGCCATAAGACTCCCACTATCAAATGAGTCTTTCTTGTTAATAAGATCATGTGTTTTCTTTTGTTCATGATGTGCCTTATTTTTTCTTGTTGTTTCATGCAAATAACACACTGAGCATAACCTTCACTCACGAAACCACTACACAAAGAATCCTTTAGCGTGTTTTCCTTTTCTTCCAAAACTATGCATGATCTCACATGTTCACTAAGATGTTTAGGAATTCAAAGTTTTAATACAAGATATAAATCATATTGGTGTTTGTCCAAAACAAACAAGCTCTAGAAATTCAAGTAATCCCTTAGAAAGGTAACCATGCACACAGAAAACCTAAAGAAAAACCCAAACACCATGAGATGACTCCAAAGCTTAGTTTTATTTGAATGGATAATGAGAAACAATTTTGCATACTCATATGAAAGCAAGGCTTACCAATCCTAAGTGCATGTGTTTGAAATAAGAAAATGTCATCTTTGATAATTCTTTCATGAGGTTAAAATATATCCTTTGCAGTCCTCTTTTGAGCCTAGTACTATTTTTTAGAAATAACCTTGGCTAAGATCACACCTCACACTACGAGGCAAGTAAGAGAGATATACAAAAATCCTCAACAATTAAAAGTGCCATAAACAACACTATGAGGACATGAAAGAAAATTCTCAATGATCAAAGGTGCCCAAACAAAGTTGGGGGCATGAAGAAAATCAAAAGAATCTAAAAGATTTGAGCTTTCCATAAAAATTACTAACATGATGCTGCTCAGCCAAGTGAAGAAAGAAAAAAAAAAGAGAAAAAAGCACAAGCCCGACACTAGGGGGCACAATGGACCATTTTGGAAATAAATTCAAAAGACCAAAGGTCAAGAAACAAACACTAATGATCCTTAGTCTTAGAATCCCTTAAACACTTTTTGAGCCTATAAATATCCTTTTCTTCATAACTAAGAACCCAAGCCTACATTACATGCCAAATGAAGCCTTTTCTGATCAAGGCAAGCAATTTGGATTGGTAGGCAATGCTTTCTGTCGCACGTGTGTGATGTCTCGGCGATCATCCACCCTCATCTATGGATATATATCTGGTAAATATGGGAAGAAAAGGAATTCTTGTCTTTTATCAGTGAAAAAAATGGAATGGGAGTCGCCACCTAGTATTTTGGTCACTAGGAACCCTAACTGGTCTTAGAGATCGGGTACAGAAACTAGTTGCGTAAGGGGAAGGCATCAGCACCCCAAATACGCCCTACCTAAGGTAAGCTGCATTGTTTTATTGTCTGATAAAAACTAAGGTCTTGTCGTTTCTCTAATTTTTTTGTTTGTCTATGGTTTAAGAAAAGTCCTTCTCGGTAAGGAAATCCTTATCTTATCGGGTAAAAATCTAATTGTGCTAACATCAAATAAAAAAACTATCTTTTTAATATTGGGAGTACATTTTACGTATAAATTCGTAATCCCGGATATTAAAAGAAAACAAAATATCTTTTTGGGTTTTTTTGAAATATTGGCATAGTTTTCGTGACTTAAAAAACTAGTTATTAAAGTCAAGATGCATGCTAATATATATTTTTTGAATTTTTGTTGTATGAAAATATGATGTGATTTTTTTCTTTGAGAGACTTGGTCGTATGCATAAAAACCAAAAAAAATATTTTTTTTAAGTTTAGACGAAAACCGAGTATTTTAATACCATATTTGTGTTTTTATGGTATATAAAAATACAAACCGATATTAATTAAAATGGATAGAAAAATATGCGAGAAAATCATGTTTTTGAAAATGTATTTTTTTTATGTAAATTTTTGAACTAGCCAGACCTAGAACAAAATTGCGTTGGGACCTACCCGAATAAAACACAAACTATCTTATATTGGGCTGGACTCAGCCTAGTCGCGTGGACTAGGCTGATGATCCAACCCGGGCTGGTTACTCTACCATGCTCATTAACCCCCCAAATGTAATTATCCGGTTACTGTGCTGGGTAATTATTTTGCCTTGCATTGTAGAAACGTGTGCAGTGCACGTTCTACATGCAAGGGAATGAAACATGAAAACAGAGATGAAAGGATGAGAATTACCTGGAATGGAGGCACTTTGGTAGCTAAGCTGATGGTGGCTGGTGGTGATGGTGGAGTGGTGACGGTGATGTTGCTGCAGTGGCAGACGGTGGTGGCTGCAAGAAGAGGAAGAAAGGAGAAGAAATCTACAAAGGCTGACGATGGTGATAGTTGCGGTGGCTAATCCACCTCCTATGAAGATCTGGGTTGGATATGGAGGTGGACAGACCGGTGGTGGTGGTGGTTGTGGTTGTGGTAAGAGGCCACAGTGGAGAAAGAAACAGAGAGGTTCTGCTGGCAGTAGAAACCAGGTTAGGGAGGTTGGTTTTTTTTGCTATTTTTGGACCGAAATTTCTCCTCCTCTAGAGCATGAAGATAAAATCTATTTATAGGGGTGGAAGAGGGACACTTTGTCTCTTCTGGTGAAAAATCTTAGCCCTTGGTTCGACCCGAAAGCATCCCAACCATCGGCTCAAAGTAGCAATGATGAACTGTCAATTTTATGTAGGAAAATGGCTGGTCAGGTTGGTCAATTTAGGGCAGTACAACCGCCTCTATAGCTTCGGTCAACCCGAATGGCTTACACTAACATGTAGTAAGGTATCACAGGGTCATTTGCGTTTCATCCAATTTGGTGAAGAAACGAGGCGACAAATGCCTTAGGAAGGTGGCCACCTAACTAGCCTCACTGGAGAAGAAGATGAACAATACCTTACGATTTAGTCCTTTAATTTGTGATTTATTTCTATCTACACCCCTGATTGGCTTTAAACTTTTAATTTTGTTTAATTTTACCCATGAAGAACTTCAATTTAAACCCTAGATTTCGGTGCATTTTTCCCTTTGGTCCTTGGTTTTGGATTTATGCAATTTGACCCTTAATTGATTAATAAACTTTTAATTTCTTCAGACTCCTGATTTGGTCAATTTCAATCCCTTTATTTATGCGCCTTTTTCCAATTTGGTCCTTGGTTTTGGATTTCTTCAATCAAGTCCTAATTGGCCATCAAACTTCAATATCTATGCAATTAAGCCCTTGATTTGACCAAATCAACTCTAAAAAATTCTACTTTGACCCTAGAACTTTAATTTCTTCCAATTAAAGCCTAAATTGACTTAAAAATCAATTTTTCTTTAATCAAACCCTATATAAATTCAATTAAACCTCCAATAAAATTTAATTGAGTCCACAAACATCTGATTTTGGACTTTTATCCTCAAATTGAATTTTTCTTTGTCAACAAGCTCTTCATCTGTAAAAAATATGCTGTCAAATTTTAAACTTTTTATTGGGTATGATCTCATGAATTTTGTTACCGGTGACCTTCAATGTCCTGCCATTGATGCTAAAAATTCTATCACTTCCAAAGTTGCGAATTCTCGCTGGATTCAACAAGACAAATTGATCCTCCATGCACTGCTAGCCTCTATGTCCACCACCATCACACCTTTGCTTGCTTCATGTAAAACCTCTCATTAAGCTTGGAACAAATTAACCTGTTTGTATGCATGCAAATCACACACTCGTGCGATGCAATTAACGGAAGATCTCACCCTCAATAATCATGGCAATCAGACTATCACTGAATTCCTCCAGGTGATCAAACTTATAGCCGATGAACTTGCCAGGATTGATCATCCTATCTCTGATGACGATCTGACGCTATATATTCTAAATGGATTGGGTCTAGAGTTTAGGGAAATTGTTGCACCCATACAAGCTCAAGAACATCCTATACGGTTTGAGGAGCTCCATGATCTGTTAATTGGCCACAAAAGTTATCTTCGCCGCCTAGAACAACAAGCTATGCAATCATTGGCCACAACAATAAACTTCACTCAGCGTAGGTATATCTCCTTTGGAACGAATGGCCAACGTTTTTATTCCAAAAGTCATGACAACAACAAATGAAACACTAGTAGTTTAGGTTTTCGCAAATATAAACCCAAGTGTCAGTTGTGCGATTAGTTGGGCCACATGGCTAAAACTTGTCCAAAGCATGCTCCAATTGATTTCTCTACGAACTGTGATGCATCTTCTAAAAGCAAGGATCAGAAATGGCTAGTGGACTCAACAGCCTCCCACAACATGACAACTAATCTTTCGAATCTCTCTACTCATTCTGAATATGATGGTACAGATGAAGTGGTGATTGGTGTTGGATCAGGTTTGCAATATCTCATATTGATTCATTATCGTTTACCTCCCCCAATCGTATTTTTCATTTGTGAGATACCCTATGTGTTCCTACCATTAAAAAAAATTTAATTTATGTTCATCACTTTACCAAACAAAATAATGTATATCTTGAATTTCATACATCTTATTTTCTTGTGAAGGATCATATCACGGGGGCAACACTACTCAAAGGTGCATGTGAGGATGGTGTGTACCCTTTGCTGGAGACAATGGCTATGGCCTCCAAACCTGCAATTGCTTATGTTCATGAACGTACGATGGTATATGGATGGCACAAATGTCTTGGTCATCCTTTTTCCAAAATTGCCTAGCATCTTATCCACACTTTTTCTTTGCCTATAAAAGAGAGAGAGAGAGAGAGAGAGAGAGAGAGAGAGAGAAAGTTCATCCCTTTATGTCTCATGTTCCCACAATAAAGCCCACCGGTAAATGTTTCAATCTCATTGCTTCAATAGTACAGCCCGCCTCAAATACATTTATACCGATGTTTGAGGTCCTTCTCATGATACTAGTATTGATGGTTCAAAATATTACATTATTTTTGTTGACCACTATACCAAATATATATGGCTTTATTCTACGTCTTTTAAATCATGTGTTCAAACTATATTTCCTCATTTCTGAAATCTTATGGAAAATAGATTCAACACTAAAATCAAAAGTCTATATTCTGGCAATGGAGGTTGTTAGTATAGTCCTTTTCATTAGAATCATTAGTTTCCATATACATATTTGTTATTTATGTCAAGAAAACAGCTATAAATATTTGTGTAATCATAGTGCAAATAACTTTCTATAATTAGGTCGAGATTATAGTTAATAATAGCAGATTTTATGGAATGTAAATCAAAATTCTTCCTATTTAATGAAAGAGACTCTCATGAAGGAAGGTCATTCAACCAAATTGACAGAGGTGAATACATTGCTCTAAAAAATTATTTATTTGTTCATGGCATTGGTCACTACATTACTGCTCCCCACACCCTACAACAAAATGGCATATATGAAAGATGACATCGCCATCTTATTGAAATAGGTGTCACTCTTCTTACTGATGCACATATGCCTCGTTCCTATTGGCCATATGCATTTCAAGATGCAACATACTTGATTAACCGAATGCCAACCTCAACTCTTAATAATAACACACATTTTGAGATGCTTTTCAATCAAACCCCTAACTAGATGAAGCTCAAACAGTTTGGGTGTCTTTGTTATCCTTTGTCCAGACCCTACAATACACAAAAACTTTAGCCCAAAGTCATGTTATGTGTCTTCGTGAGTTACTCTTTGACCCAAAATGCTTATTTGTGTCTTGAGCCTCTCAGTAGAAAACTCTATCACCCAAACACATGCTCTTTGATGAGAATATATTTCCCATGGCTCAAACTCAGTCTCATTCTTCCGAAAGGCCCCAAATTGCCACCAGTGCTTTGGGTGATTCCCAACCTGTTGCCATATCTCTACCGATGCTACATCCTGCACTCAACAGGAAACCACACACAAAAGAGGTTCCAATCGGATTATAAATTGTTAACATGATTACATTAGTTATCTTATTCGAATAATGCTAATACTTGTAAATGTTATCAAGTATTCATGATTATAACTTATGTTAACAATAAATCGAGTTCCTTTTATAGCATAGGTATTGGTTATACCATATGGTTGGGCTATGAAAGTGCCAAGTATTTCTTGTACCAAGGGTTATACAACATAAATCTAGATTAACCATTTAACAAGCAAAGTATGAAGAGTGAATGAGATAACAAATACAAATCATGTTAGTATCAAATATTAAGGTCCATGTTGAGTTTATACTATACTTATTCTTACACCATTAGTGTAACCTTTTCACTTGACATAATAAACTTAACTAAACATAATGAATAAGAGAAACATAGATAAACAAGATAAGAACATAATTATATAAGTATAGTAAAGGAAATGAAAAGCATAAACAAGAGATTAATGAAAGCAAAACTTAAGCATTACAAAAATACAAAGATAGAGAGCAAGAACATGATCTTGATCTCAAAACCAAGATGCCTAAATACATGGCAAATGCCTCATTTTATAGGCTAAAATTCAGAATTATTGATTTGATAACTAATTGTCGAGTGGGTGGCCATATCTTGACTTGGTGACAATCCTTATCTTCTTATCTGAACAAAACATCATTGCTAACATCAGAATTTGAACATATAGTCTTTATGAAAGTTCTAGGAAATCATCTTAGCTTTCTAACAAAAAAAGAATCGATGTATTTGGACTTTTAGAACTCGAGATATTGGTTGAACATTGAACAGTGTCTAGGCTGCAGGACAAATTCCAACTTCTCTGTTGTTGCTACAATTTAAACTTGAAAATAGTCTTTTTCAATCTTGGACTCTCATGAAAGTTTTAGGCTTATGTCTTAGCTTTCCATACATATGAACCAGACCTAAATCCAAGTTCTACAGCTCCAGTTATGATTCAATAACCAAATGGTGTTCCAGTTTGGACTGAACCAACATCTCTTTTCTAAGTTTAGCCCTCTCTTTGTCTTCTTAATTTCAGTAGTTAAACTCATCAATCAATCTTTTGATTTATGTGATAGGCCTGCATTTAAGATGAACATTTACCATATATTAAAGGTATCTTATATTATTAGACATGTTATTATAAAACATGCTTTAGTTGAGTTAATTGATACTTCAAGTGCAAAATGATGATATAAAACCTTGATAAAAATGCATTTTTAAGTACTAATCAGTTAGTCATTGTAACGGCCCGGCCCAACTTGCCATATATTGTCCGCTTTGGGCCTTACCGCCCTCACGGTTTTGTTCCTGGTGACGCGAGCCCACTACTGAGCCTGACGCCCCAAAACGCGTATAATAAGTTGGTAACCAGCACCACTTATAAGGCTAGCAACACAACCCTCACCCGCCGATGTGGGATCTTACAATCCACCCCCCTTAAGGAGCCCGACAACCCCGTCGGCACAACTGGACAGCCAGTGAGGTCGGCTCTGATACCAAATGTAACGACCCGGCTTTCCAAGCCCAAAACAACAGTAAATTTTATATATATATATATATATATATATATATATATATATTTAATACACATGGTGCCGGTAATCAAAGAACTTGAATCCTCACCTCATCAAAATACAATCCATACAATCAACATTTCATTTAAAAGCGAATCTTACACAAACACATAATGTTAAGGTTGCATGATTTGAAGTTCATATTAAAAATATATACATAGACATGAGTTTGCATTCTTATCCTACTAATAGCCATCACAATTTTAAACAAAAAGGATCTAATAAAAGTTATACATTCAGTACATAGACCCATACAAAATACATTGTGATTTAGAATGCATCTACATAATTCCTTGCAAAAATGGGTTCCCGAGTATCGGGTTTCCTAGACATCTCGTTGGTGCGACGTCCCTGCAGCAGTACAAAACATTTAAGAGAATGCAAACACTTAATAATAATAATAATGGTAACTAACGGTCTGGCAATTAAATAAAGCATTAACATTTATAATTTCTTCATGTATTTGATGTAACAACTAGTAGTACATATAGATACATAAGCTTTCGGATGCCATTCGCCGAAACTAGTCATTCATTTGTCCCGGCCATCCATCTAGATTCCATAGCGAAAGCTGCGTCGCTGCCGATCCAAAATCAGCAGCAGAAACTACATTGCTGCCGATCAAGGAATCGGCAGCGAAAACTGTGTCGCTGCCGATCCAGAATCGGCAGCGAAAACTGCGTTGCTGCCTATCCAGAATTGGCAGCAGAAACTGCATCGTTGCCGATTTCTGTATCGACAGCAAAAACTAGGTCGCTGCCAATTTCTGTATCGGCAGCGAATACTGCGTCGCTGCCGATCCAGAATCGGCAGCGAAAACTGCGTCGCTGCCGATTTTTGCATCGGCAGCGAAATCATTCCTTTATCCCGGCCATCCATTCAGATGCCATTAGCCAAAGCTAATCATTTTTTGTCCCGGCCATTCGTTTGGATGCCATTAGCCAAAGCTAATCAGTCCTTCATCCTGGCCATCCATTCGGACGCCATTAGCCAAAGCTAATCATTCTTTGTCCCGGCCATCCGTTCGGACACCATTAGCCGAAGCTAATCACTCTTTGTCCCGGCCATCCGTTCGGATGCCATTAACCGAAGCTAATCACTCTTCCGGCCATCCGTTCGGACGCCATTAGCCGAAGCTAATCACTCATTTGTCCCGGCCATCCGTTCGGATGCCATTAGCCGAAGCTAATCACTCATTTGTCCCGGCCATCCGTTCGGATGCCATTAGCCGAAGCTAATCAACCTTTAATCAACATTTAAGCATTCAACAATTTAATATCGGTTCTAACAATACGGTAGTACTCATGTTAAAATATTTCAAGATTCAACGTATGAAAAAGAAAGGTGCAAGTCACCTACCTGCTCCACCTATGGGTTGTTCCTGTCTTGATGATAGTCCAATCCCGACCGCACCACTTAAGACATCAATGGTCACAAATAAGCACAATTGTATTTATTTTATTTTTGAATCATATTCATCATCACACTTATTTCAAGAGTTCATATGTTCACATTCAAGTGTTCCATAGTTTACACCATCATATCATGAAATTGTTACTAGCATTTAAGTCATTCCTGTCTAGGAGGCTTATTGTAGAAATCGGCAGCGAGAACTGGTTCGCTGCGGGCTGCCCAATTCGGTAGCGAGAACTGGTTCGCCGCAGGCTGCCAGTTCGGCAGCGACAACTGCATCACTGTTGGTGCCACAGTTTCGCTGCACAATGCACAACTCGGCAGCGAATACCAATTCGCTGTAGGAAGTTCAGTTTCGGCAGCGAAACAGAATTTCGCTGCACAATACACAAATCGGCAGCGAATATCAATTCGCTACAGGAGGTTCAGTTGTGGCAGCGAAACAGAATTTCGCTGCACAATACACAAATCGGTAGCGAATATCGATTCGCTGCAGGAGGTTCGGTTTTGGCAGCGAAACAGAATTTCGCTGCACAACACACAAATCGGAACCATCCATTTCAACACATAATTCTTCAACAAAATTCCAGCAGAATACACACATGGAAAACCATCAATTACAGCATATAATCTTTCAATAAATTCCAGCAGAACACATTAATTTCAGCAACAACATCACAGTAGAACACATTAATTTCAGCACAACAACATCACAGCAGAACACATTAATTTCAGCAACAACATCACAGCAGAACACACTAATTACCCCAGCAGAACACACACACACATGCATGCTGGCCTACCCCATAGTTAAAGCCAGCCCTCTACCATGATTTGTTAGATGTTCTGAAATTGACTTTATTTCACTTCTGTTTGCTAGTTCTCCTAGTTAATTTCAGTTTCCTTCAAAGCTGGCTTAGGTCTTAGATCAATTTTTCTTAGGGTTTTTCTTCTTCATTTTCGTTTCTGATCTTAAGGGGAAGAGGAAGGGAGTTTCATAACCCATACCTTCTGAATTTAACTAAGTTTGAGGAAGGTTTGACACTATTCTTTTCTCTTCAGCTGCTGGTTCTCCTCCTTCTTCTTCCTCTCATGTTTTCCAGCTCTCTTTTTCCTCTCCTCTATGCAGCTGCCCACTCCTCTCTCAAGGTCTCATCTCTCCCTCACAAGTTCACAAGGCATCCCTACTGGTTTGATTCACGTTTCTATTGTGAAAGGGGAAAGGAAGAACATGCAGCTGCTGGTTTGGGAAAAAGATGGATCATTCTCTCTCCCCTCTTTGTATTTATACTACCCATCAAATGAAATGGGTTGTTTGGGGGTTGGTTTAGGTGTGTTCTTATCCTTGTTTGGTTTATCTAAAACCAGTTTTACCCCTCCCTCCCAACTCTACGTCACTGTTGATTGAGAAATCGGTAGCGAAAACTGCATCGCCACCGATTTCTGCATCGGCAGCGAAAACTGCGTCGCTGCCGATTTCTGCATCGGCAGCGAAAACTGCATTCATCATCATCTCTCTCTCTCTCTCTCTAAATATATATATATATATATATATATATATATATATATTTTCCTTTGGGTGTTTACAGTCATGCATTTGTAGTCCCCACCACTACTGAATCTCGCCCATACCATATGGTCACAAGATCTATGAACAACATTTCTAAACCTAAAAGTTTGTTCATGGTCACCAAACACCCCCTACCTCCATCTTTGGAACCTACTTCAGTGACTCAAGCTTTAACTAACCCCAAGTGGCGCGATGTAATGTCATCTGAGCTTACACCTCTTATGCGCCATGATACATAGCATCTAGTACCCCCTCCCAAGGTGACACGACCAAACGATTGATGTCTTCTCCCAAGTACAAGAGTGTCGAAGTAATAAATAACTCGGCAAGACCAGAGTCGAACCACAGGGAGGTTAACTATATAAATTATAAATTATAAATTATAATAATAATAATAAGAAGAAGAAGAACAACAACAACAACAACAACAACAATAAAAAGAAGAAGTTAAACAGGACTTTGAGATGTAAGATTAATGTGATGATTAAATAATGATAAAAACAAATGTCAAGGTTAAAGGATCCACTAATGGTATTTCAAACAAGTATAGTATAAACACTTTTTATTACTCAAATGGAAACCACACACAAAAGAGGTTCTAATCGGATTATAAATTGTTAACATGATTACATTAGTTATCTTATTTGAATAATGCTAATACTTGTAAATGTTGTCGAGTATTCATGATTATAACTTATGTTAACAACAAATCAAGTTCCTTTCATAGCACAGGTGTCGGTTATATCATACGATTGGGCTATGAAGGTGCCAAGTATTTGTTGTACCAAGGGTTATATAACATAAATCTAAATTAACCATTTAACAAGCAAAGTATTAAAAGTGAATAAGATAACAAATACAAAACATGTTAGTATCAAACATTAAGGTCCATGTTGAGTTTATACTATACTTATTCTTACATCATTAGTGTAACATTTTCACCTTGACATAATAAACTTAACTAAACATAATGAAAGAGAGAAACATAAATAAACGAGATAAGAACATAAATAAGATATAAGTTAACTAAGTAAAGGAAAGGAAATGAAAGGCATAAACAAGATATTAATGAAAGCAAAACTTAAGCATTACAAAAATATAAAGAGAGAGCAAGAACATGATCATGATCTGAAAACCAAGATACCTAAATGCATGGCAAATGCCTCCTTTTATAGGCCAAGTTTTAGAAGTATTGATTTGATGACTAATTGTTGAGTGGGTGACCAGATCTTGACTTGGTGACAATCCTTATCTTCTTGTCTAAACAAAAAAGATACCTAAATGCATGGCAAATGCCTCCTTTTATAGGCCAAAATTTAGAACTATTGATTTATTGAGTGGGTGACTATATCTTGACTTTGTGGCAATCCTTATCTTCTTGTCTGAACAAAATATCATTGCTAACGTCATAATTTAAACAGCTTGTTCCCTTGAAAGTTATAGGAAATTGTCTCAGCTTTTCAACAAAAAAAGAATCAGTGCATTTGGACTTCTAGAACTTGAGATATGGGCTGAACACTGAACAGTGTCTAGGCTGCAGAACAGATTCCGACTACTCCATTGTTGCTAAGAATTGGACTTCTAAATAGCAGAATTGAGTCTTGGACTCCCATGAATGTTTTGGGCCTATGTCTTATCTTTCTATCCATATAAACCAAATTAAAATTCAAGATCTACAGCTTCAGATATGACCCCATGACTGAACGGTGTTCCAGTTTGGATTGAACCAGCATCTCTTTTCTAAGCTTAGCCCTCTCTTTGTCCTCTCAATTTCAGTAGTTAAACTCATCAATCAATCCCTTGATTTATATGATAGGCTTGCATTTAAGATGAACATTTATCATAAATTAAAGGTATCTTATAGTATTAGAATTGTTATTATAAAACATGCTTTACGTAAGGAGTTATTGATACTTCAAGTGCAAAATGATGATATAAAACCTTGATAAAAATGCACTTTTAAGTACTAATCACAAGGGCTGTAATATTATTGGGTGCAAGTGTGTGTTTCAGGTAAAATGACTTGCTGATGGATCAATTGATAGATTTAAAGCCATATTAGTGGCAAAAGGTGTTAATCAATAACTTGGATTAGACTACACTCAGACTTTTAGTCCTGTAGTCAACCCGGTGACCATTCGAACAGTTTTATTTGTTGTTGTGATGCATGGTTGGCCTCTCTAATAATTAGACATTAATAATGTTTTTCTTCATGGTCATCTTACAGAAGAAGTATACATGACACAACCCCCCAAATTTCAAGCTCAATGAACACCGGATTATGTTTGTTGCCTTAGAAAAACAATTTATGGCCTTAAACAAGCACCACGTGCTTGGTACTCTACCCTCAAACAAGCTATACTGGAATTTGGTTTTGTAAACACCAAGTCTGATTCTTTATTATTTATGTATGTTGTTGCGTCAACTACTACTTATTTTCTGGTATATGTTGATGACTTAATTATCACTGGCAATGACTCTCATTTTGTCGCAAACATCATACAAAAACTTGGGAAGAATTTCTCTCTCGAAGACTTGGGACCCTTACATTTCTTTCTTGGAATTGAGGTGATTCCTACAAAAAATGGGTTGTTCCTCACTCAACATAAATACATTAGAGATCTTCTGGCTAGAACTTGTATGGATGGAGCCAAGGATGTCACCACTCCACTGTCAACTTCAGTCTCTTCGAAGTTACATGATGGATCAACAATTGTTGATCCCACTGAATATCCTGAATATCACAGGGTAATTGGTGCATTGCAATATCTTTCACTCACTCGACCCAACATCAGCTTCGTAGTCAACAAGCTATCACAATTCATGCACTGCCCTTCTACAAATCATTGGAGTAACACAAAATGGTTGTTGCGTGCTTGACCGCTTTTTATGATCGGCTTGTTTTAACTCGCAAGTGCACGAGTGTGCGATGTAGCAATTAACTCGGTAAGATCGAGGTCATATCCACAGAGAACTAGATCTGGAAATTAAGCTAGGTAACAAAAAAAACTCGAGAGAAATTAAATTAACAATAACTTGGTTGAAAATAATTGATGGATTTGTTTTCAAAGATGAAAAAGTGCAAATAGATTGTAAAAGACAAGAAAAAGTGAGTCTTGGCCCAAATCAATTTTAATGGTGATGTATTGATGATTTCTTCAACATATATAAGATAACTCAACCTAATATCAACGATGGTGATATTAGATTGGAAGATATTACAATGAAATTTAAAAAGATAAAGATTGATTATTGCTTAAGAATGAACAAGTACTTTCATATTAAGTAAGACATTGAATCAAGCAATCTCTATACCAAAACTAAGGTTTGTGCATAAAAATTCAAGATTATAACATTACCTAAATGATTTCTAAAATTTCCTTACAATAATAAAACATTCATGAAGAAAATGAGAAGATAAACATTAAGATTCATTCATATCTTAAAGAACTCACCTCAATCACCATCATCCTTGATTTGGATCCAAGAAAGAGATTAGCCAACCATGATTATATATAAGAACACTTTAATAAACATGAAATAACTTGAATCAAACTGAAATAATAAGTTTTACAAACTAAAGAACCGAAATCTACAAAGAAGAACACAACACAATTTCAGTAAAAATTCGGACACAAATCTGACTCTAACTTTGGACAGCAATTCGACCCTCTTAGAAGCCTCCCCTGGAGATGGATATTAAGACATATTTATAGGCAATTCTGTTAGCTTTCCAGATCATTAAAGAACAGCTCATTTGGACATCTGAGTGAAACATTATGGGCAAAACACCGAAAGTTGTTCTGAAAAATCAAATCAGGCCAGCTTGGAGAACACTTCGATGCACGTTTTTCTTCCTCATTTATGAGCTGTCTCTTTCTTCTTTTTGACCCAAAATAATGTCACAATGTCCCCTCCAGCTTTCCATCCATGTGCTTGCCCTCTTGGATCAATGAATTGCCCAAAATAAATCAAATGTTATTTGTTGTGTGGACATGTAAGATCATGGATTATGCTTGGGCTGATTTGGAGGCTGATTTGGGGCTGAATGTAAGCATCAAATAAGTATACAAATGTACCTATTATTTGGGCTAAGATTGACATTGAAACCTTGAGTGTTTGATGGTTGAAGTTTGCACACAACATAAGGCAAGTTTGGGCTTGAAATAGATCATATGATATTCTTTTCTAGAATTGGAATAAAATTGATTTTTGGGGCAAATTTAGAGCACTTATTTGAACCAAGATTTGCTTCAATCTTCAACTAAATTTCTCTTCAATTCTTTGTTCCGAATTTTGACGTTGAATTTTCTGAAATAATTCATTTAAGCTCCAAAAACCTATCGAAATATTAAAAGAAACTTCATTACTAAAAAACACATCACTTATTATAAAAGCCCAAATAAAATCAATAAATACATATGTAAAATAAAAAACTTAATGATACTTTTGATACACAATCACACCCCCCAACTTAGATTTTGCTAGTCCTCAAGCAAAACAAAACATAAAACCTTTGAAATAAAAAGAATAATAATAACATAATTAGGCTCGACTCATCACACTTAAAGGACCTATCATGCAAACATTGGTATCTTTAACTTAGTGTACACAATAGCAAATAAAGAAAAATAAGCATACTCACATTCTCTAAATCAAACATCCATACAAAATTCCAAATTCAATCGTATTTATCATGCAACCAACATAATTGATTCACGCGAAAACTCAACTTGTAATCTTCCCTTCTCACTACTACAAACAAGGTACCAAACAAGAGAAATATCTATATATATATTTTCTTTTTTTCTTTTCTTTTCCTTTTTTTTTCTTTTTTTTTGAGATATTATTTATTCTTTGTCTTTAAGTGGTCACTTCCCTTTTGACGCGAATACAAACATTTGTGATGAATGCACCCGGTTACTCACAAAGTCACAAACTTAAAGTGCTTTTGCATACTCATATTTCAAGCTGCCGTTTGACGTAAAGATAAACATTTGTGATGAATACCCCTAGTTACTGAGCAACTCAAAACATTGGAGTAGATAGAACTTTGTACACATTTATTTATTTATTTGTGTAATAATTATTACTTTATTTACTTAAACCTTGTTTAGGACTAGATCAAAAAGGATAATCACAAGTAAAGCATCACACTCATCTTTCATGCATAATCACACAACTCACATAACTTTTACAAGGAAAGATGTACTTCAATAATCTTAAAAAAAAAAAGTATGTTATATCTTGCTTTATAAGATATTATCTATCCCAAATTAAAGCATGCAATGTTCAACACAATAATGAATCCAAAAATGTAATGTTGATCCTAAACAAGTCTCATTCACATACGAATGCAAGTTTTTTTTTTTTTTTAACAAGCATGGTTATCTCAAGCATTCAACATAATCAAATATCTAAAATTAAGTTTTACATTATCCTCAATGTAAAAAAGAAAGAGAAGAAAAGTATAAAGATTAGAAAACTGTTACTCCCCTTTTGTTTTCAAGGATGAATGTTTGATTGACTTGGACATGAGCTGACTTCTTACTTGATTTTTTTTTAACCTGCATATCACAACTAAAAGAAAACATTGATTTTATTTTTTTAAAAAAATAAAGAACCTCAGACCCCCCAACTTAAAATAATGCATTGTCCCTAATGCATGAACAAGAAAATATAAGAGATGGAAGAAAGAAAATAAAATAAAAATAAAAATAAAAATGAAAAAAAATAAAAATAAAAACTCATTACTTCTGATACTATAATGGTATTGGATCTTCAAGATCTAATGTCTCAACTTCAGCCACAACGTTTTCAAGATAAGGTTTCAATCGATGACCATTTACTTTGAAAACATTTTCATTCTTAGGATTTTCTACCTCAAATGCACCATGCTCAGAGATGGATTTAATCACAAATGGACCAATCCATTTTGTCCTCAACTTCTCAGGAAAGAGATGTAATCGTGAATTATACAAGAGAACCTTTTGACCAATATGAAAGGATTTTCTAAAAATATGTTTGTCATGCAAAGCTTTCATCTTATGTTTTGAAATTTTTGCATTTTCAAATGCATCATTTCTCAGCTCCTCTAATTCATCTAATTGAAGCTTTCTATTTTTTCCAACCTCGTTTTCATTGTCATTGAATTGTTGGATGGCCCAATATGCACGGTGCTCAATCTCAACAGGGAGATGACAAGGTTTTTCATAAACTAGCCTATAAGGAGACATTTCTAAAGAGGTCTTGTAAGCAGTGCGATATGCCCACAAAGCATCAGCTAGTCGTAGGGACCAATCCTTACGGTTTGGATTGATTGTTTTCTCTAAAATGTTCTTGATCTCCCTATTTGCCAACTCAGCTTGGCCACTAGTCTGTGGGTGATATGGGGTACTGACCTTGTGAATTACACCATATTTTCTCATCAACATCCCAACGGGCTTGTTACAAAAATGCTTTCCCCCATCACTAATCATAGCCCGGGGCATGCCAAAATGAGAGAAAATATTTTCTTTCAAGAATTTGACAACAACTTGATGGTCATTGGTGCGAGATGCAATGGCCTCCACCCATTTAGACACATAATCAACAGCTACAAGGATGAATTGGTAGCCAAATAAACTTGGAAAAGGTCCCATGAAATCAATCCCCCAACAATCAAATATTTCCAAAACAAGAATGGGGTTAAGGGGCATCATGTTACGCCTAGTGAGGTTACCTAGTCGTTGGCATCGGTCACATGCAACATAGAAGGCATGAACATCTTTGAACATAGTGGGCCAATAAAAACCACACTACAAGATCTTGGCAGTGGTTTTCTTGGAAGAGAAATGCCCACCACAGGCTAATGCATGACAAAAATTAATGACACTTGGAATTTCATAATCAGGGATGCACCGCCTAACAATTTGGTCAGGGCAATATTTAAATAGGTAGGGGTCATCCCAAAAAAAAGTACGCACGTTGCGCAAGAATTTTTGTTTATCAAGTTTAAACCAATGAGAAGGAATCTGACTTGTGGATAGGTAATTTGCTATGTCAGCATACCATGGAGAGCCAATGTAGGAAACAGTACCTGCACAAAATAAATTTTCATCAGCAAAGAATTCATTTATTGGAGATTCATCAGTTATGGTCTCATAGCTTGAAAGACGGGACAAATGATCAGCCACTACATTCTCTACTCCCTTTTTATCTCGAACTTCAAGGTTAAACTCTTGGAGTAGGAGGATCCATCGAATCAAACGTGGCTTGGCATCCTGTTTTGTGAGTAAGTATTTCAATGTTGCATGATCAGTGAAAACAATAACAAGAGATCCAACCAAATAAGACCTAAACTTGTCTAATGCAAAGACCACAGCTAAGAGTTCTTTTTCGGTCGTAGTGTAATTCAATTGAGCATCATTCAAAGTCTTGCTAGCATAATAAATGACATGAGGCTTCTTATCTTGTCTTTGCCCTAAAACAACCCCTACCGCAAAATCACTAGCATCACACATTAGTTCAAATGGTAAAGACCAATCAGGAGCTTGCATGATTGGTGCAGTGGTCAACAATCCTTTAAGCTTTTCAAAAGCTTCTTGACATTTTGATGTCCAATCAAATTGGACATCTTGTGACAACAAGTTACACAATGGTTTGGCAATGGTACTAAAAGAATGAATGTGTAAACACCCAAAGGAAAATATATATATATATATATATATATATTTAGAGAGAGAGAGAGAGATGATGATGAATGCAGTTTTCGCTGCCGATGCAGAAATCGGCAGCGACGCAGGTTTCGCTGCCGATGCAGAAATCGGCAGCGATGCAGTTTTCGCTGCCGATTCTGGACTTGACAGCGACGCAGCCTTCACTACCGATACAGAAATCGGTAGCGACACAGTTTTTCGCTGCCCATTTCTTGATCGGCAGCGATGCAGTTTTCGCTGCCGAGGCAGAAATCGGCAGCGATGCAGTTTTCGCTGCCGATTTCTCAAACAACAGTGACGAAGAGCTGTGAGGGAGGGGTAAAACTGGTTTTAGATAAACCAAACAAGGATAAGGACACACCTAAACCAACCCCCAAACAACCCATTTCATTTGACGGGTAGTATAAATACAAAGAGGGGAGAGAGAATGACCCATCTTCTTCCCAAACCAGCAGCTGCATGCCATTCTTCCCTTCCCCTTTCACAACAGAAACGTGAATCACAATAGTAGAGATTGTCTTGTGAGCTTGTGAGGGAGAGATGAGACCTTGAGAGAGGAGTGGGCAGCTGCATAGAGGAGAGGAAAAGGAGAGCTGGAAAACGTGAGAGGAAGAAGAAGGAGGAGAACCAGCAGCTGAAGAGAAAAGAATAGTGTCAAACCTTCCTCAAACTTAGTTAAATTCAGAAGGTATGGGTCATGAAACTCCCTTCCTCTCCCCCTTAAGATCAAAAACAAAAATGAAGAAGAAAAACCCTAAGAAAAATTGATCTAAGACCTAAGCCAGCTATGAAGGAAACTGAAATTAACTAGGAGAACTAGCAAACAGAAGTGAAATAAAGTCAATTTCAGAACATCTAACAAATCATGGTAGAGGGCTGGTTTTAACTAGGGGGTAATTAATGTGTTCTGCTGTGATGTTGTTGCTGGAATTACTGTTGCTGGAATTAATGTGTTCTGCTGTGATGTTGTTGCTGGAATTAATGTGTTCTGCTGTGATGCTGTTGCTGGAATTAATGTGTTCTGCTGTGATGTTTGTTGCTGGAATTAATGTGTTCTGCTGTGATGTTGTTGCTGGAATTAATGTGTTCTGCTGTGATGTTTGTTGCTGGAATTAATGTGTTCTCCTGTGATGATTGTGCTGAAATTGATGCTGCCAATTTATGTGTTGCGCAGTGAAATTCTGTTTCGCTGCCGCAACTGAACCTCCTGCAGCAAATTGATATTCGCTGCCGATTTGTGTGTTGCGCAGCGAAATTCTGTTTCGCTGCCACAACTGAACCTCCTGCAGCGAATTGATATTCGCTGCCGAGTTGTGCGTTGTGCAGCGAAACTGCGGCACCAACAGCGATGCAGTTGTCACTGCCGAACTGGCAGCCTGCGGCAAACCAGTTTTCGCTGCCAAATTGGGCAGCCCGCAGCGAACCAGTTCTCGCTGCCGATTCCTACAATAAGCCTCCTAGGCAAGAATGACTTAAATGCTAGTAACAATTTCATGATATGTTGGTGTAAAATATGGAACACTTGAATGTGAACATATGAACTCTTGAAATAAGTGTGATAATGAATATGATTCAAAAATAAAATAAATACAACTGTGCTGATTTGTGACCATTGATGTCTTAGGTGGTGCGGTCGGGATTGGACCATCATCAAGACAGGAACGACCCACAGGTGGAGCAGGTAGGTGACTTGCACCTTTCTTTTTCATACGTTGAATCTTGGAATATTTTAACTTGAGTACTACCATATTGTTAGAACCGATATTAAATTGTCGAACGCTTAATTGTTGATTAAAGATTGATTAGCTTTGGCTAATGGCATCCGAACGGATGGGCGGGATAAAAGAGTGATTAGCTTCGGCTAATGGCATCCGAACGGATGGCCGGGATGAAGGACTGATTAGCTTCGACTAATGGCATCCGAACGGATGGCCGGGATGAAGGAGTGATTAGCTTCGGCTAATGGCATCCGAACGGATGGCCGGGACAAAGAGTGATTAGCTTCGGCTAATGGCGTCCGAATGGATGGCCGGGATGAAGGACTGATTAGCTTCGACTAATGGCATCCAAACGGATGGCCGGGGCAAAGAATGATTAGCTTTGGCTAATGGCGTCCGAATGGATGGCCGGGATAAAAAGGGATGATTTCGCTGCCGATTCTGGATCGGCAGCGACGCAGTTCCGCTGCCGATTCTGGATCAGCAGCGACCCAGTTTCCGGTGCCGATACAGAAATCGGCAGCGACGCAGTCTCCGCTGCCGATTCTGGATCGGCAGCGACGCAGTCTTCGCTGCCGATTCTGGATCGGCAGCGACCCAGTTTCGCTGCCGATTCCTTGATCGACAACGACGCAGCTATCGCTATGGAATCCGGATGGATAGCCGGGACAAATGAATGACTAGTTTCGACGAATGGCATCCGAAAACTTGTGTATCTATATGTACTACTAGCTGTTACATCAAATACATGAAGAAATTATAAATGTTAATGCTTTATTTAATTGCCAGGTCGTTAGTTACCATTATTATTATTATTAAGTATTTGTTTTCTCTTAAATGTTTTGTATTGCTGCAGGGACGTCACACCAACGAGATGTCTAGGATACCCGATACACGGGAACCTACTTTTGCAAGGAATTAAGTAGATGCATTCTAAATCACAATGTATTTTGTAGGGATCAATGTACTGAATGTATAACTTTTATTAGATCCTTTTTGTTTAAAAATTGTGATGGCTATTAGTAGTATAAGAATGCAAACTCATGTCTATGTATATATTTTTAATATGAACTTCAAATCATGCAACCTTAATATTATGTGTTTGTGTAAGATTCGCTTTTGAATGAAATGTTGATTGTATGGATTGTATTTTGATGATGTGAGGATTCAAGTTCTTTGATTACCGGCACCATGTGTATTAAATATATATAAAAAAATAAATTTACTGTTGTTTTGGGCTTGGAAAGCCGGGTCATTACAAAATGAATCTTCGGTAAAAACCAGCATGTCCTAAAAAGGATCTCACATCTTTCACAGTCCTAGGGGTAGGTAATTTTTGAATGACTTCAACTTTTGACTTATCTACCTCTATCCCTTTTGAAGAGACAATGTGACCTAAGACAATGCCATGTGTCACCATAAAATGACACTTCTCCCAATTAAGTACAAGATTGCTCTCTTCACATCTTTCAAGAACTTTTTCTAAATGCATTAGACACAACTCATAAGAATCCCCATAAACTGAAAAATCATCCATGAAAACTTCCAAAAAAATTTCCACCATGTCACTAAAGATACTCATCATACACCTTTGAAAAGTGGCTGGTGCATTACACAAGCCAAAAGGCATTCTTCTATAAGCATAGGTACCAAAAGGACAAGTGAAAGTGGTTTTTTCTTGGTCTTCTAAAGAAATCTTAATTTGGTTGTAACCTGAGTATCCATCAAGAAAACAATAGAAAGCTCTTCCGGCTACTCTTTCAAGCACTTGGTCTAAAAATGGAAGCGGAAAATGGTCCTTCCTAGTCACCATGTTCAACTTACGATAATCAATGCACATACGCCATCCAGTTTGGATTCTAGTTGGTACTAGCTCATTATTTTCATTCTTCACTACTGTGACTCCAGATTTTTTAGGGACAACTTGGGTTGGACTAACCCATTTTGAGTTTGCAATGGGGTAAATGATACCTACATCAAGTAGTTTAAGCACTTCACCTCTCACTACTTCCTTCATGTTTGGGTTCAGTCGTCTTTGCATTTGCCTCACAGATTTAGCCTCTTCTTCAAGATAAATTCTATGTGTACATAAAAGAGGGCTAATTCCTTTCAAGTCAGTGATTGTCCACCCAATTGCTTTCTTATGTTTTCTCACCACTCTCAAAAGTTCTTGTTCCTGCTCTATGCTAAGTTTTGATGAAATCACAATAGGATATGATTCATCTTCCCCTAGAAATGCATACTTAAGATCACTCGGTAAAGGCTTCCTTTCCGGTTTATAAGGTTGGACAAGAGATGCCTCAATTTTCACTTGGGGTGAAATCAAAGGCTCAAACAATGGGGTCCATTGACCTATTGACATAATAGGCATTGGATCTAGATAAGTCTCGAGTTCTCTTACTTCCTCATCAACACATTCCAAAGAAGAAAATCTTTCATCATGAATTAAAGTTCTCTCCAATGGATCCTTTATCCATTCTCTCTCAAAGTGTTCTTGACAAACTGTTTGGACCAAATCTACATCTCTAATGTCCTCATGTTCACCAATTTGTTTGGAAACATTGAAATATGTTCATCTCCACAGTCATATTCCCAAAAGACAATTTCATCACCCCATTCCTACAGTTAATTAAAGCATTGAATGTAGCTAGGAAAGGTCTACCTAGGATGACTGGGATGGAAGCATTAGAACCTTGAATAGGTGCGGTGTCTAATACTACAAAATCAACAGGAAAGTAGAATTTATCTACTTGGACCAACACATCCTCAACAATACCCCTGGGAATCTTGATTGACCTATCAGCTAATTGAAGGGTGATTCGAGTAGGCTTGATTTCTCCTAAACCTAACTGTTCGTAAACAGTGTAGGGTATTAAATTCACACTTGCTCCTAAATCCAACAAAGCTTGATCTATCTTATGACTTCCAATAATGCATGAAATGGTAGGACAACCAGGATCTTTGTATTTGGGAGGGGTTTTAAACTGGATGATGGCACTAGCATGCTCAGTTAGAAAGGCTCTTTCTTTCACATTCAATCTCCTTTTGACTATGCATAAGTCCTTAAGGAAATTTGCATAAGATGGGACTTGTTTAATTGCATCAAGGAGTGGAATGTTGACTTTCACTTGTTTGAACAATTCATAGATTTCCGAGTTAATAAGATCATGTTTAGGTTTCCCTAACCTCTGTGAAAATGGTGCTCTAGGAACAAATTCTAAATCACTCACTTTGACTCCAATTTTTCTTGAATCATCTCCTTTCTCACTCATCTCTTTCTCATTTATCTCGCCTTCTTTGTCACTCAAACTCTCATTTGTCACTTGTGTTTTGATTCCCTCTTCACTCTCCCTAGATTTCTCCTCCACAATACCTTTAGGAATCCCAAAACCTATAGCTTTGTCAACAATCTTTCCACTTCTAAGGGTAGTGATGGCTTGAACTTGTTCATGGTTTGAAGGTTCACTAAGTGAGGATTCACTCATGTGTACCTGACCTCTAGGATTTGGCATTGGTTGAGCTGGGATCTTTCCCTTCTCTTAAATGCTTAGTGATTGAGTCAACTTGGTTAGTTAACTTCGAATGTCATCTAAGGTCCTATTGGTCTGGTCTTGAAATTTGTAAGCTTGGTTGTTGATTCCTCCTTGTGTTTGCATGAATTGTTGAAGAGTATCCTCTAGGGATCTCTTATAAGGTGATTGGTACGTGTTATGTGTAGGAGCATGAAATGGTTGGGGTGGAGGTTGAAATGTTTGAGGTACTGAAGATCCCTCATTTCTCCATCCAAAATTTAGGTGGTTCCTCCATCCAAGATTATAGGTCTTAGAGTAGGGATTGCCTACTTGGTTTGAAAATGGCTTTCTAACATTACTTGAATCAGAAGTTTGGCCATATAGCACTTCCTTGAAGGCTGGAATGGTAGGACACTCAGTTGTCCTATGCCCTTTGCTCTCACAAACAACACAACTTTCCTCTTGTTGTTCACTCATGACATGCACTTTTTTAATCTCAAGAGACTCTACTTTCCTAGCCAATGAGGCTAATCTAGCATTGAGATCATCAGTCTCTTTCAATTGAAACTTCCTATTTGAATGAGAAATGGTGTTTCTAGACTCAACATGAAGTGGGAGAGAAGTCTCCCATTGCTTTGTGTTTTCAGCCAATTGATCAAAAAAATTAAAGGCTTCACTTGGTTCTTTGTCATAAAACTCACCATTACACATGGTTGACACTAGCTTTTTAAAATCTGCAGTAAGAGAGTCGTAGAAGAAACTCACTAACCTCCATATCTCAAAACCATGGTGGGGGCATGCATTTAACAAGTCTTTGAACCTTTCCCAAGCTTGGTGAAATGACTCATTTAGACTACAAGAAAAATTCATCATTTGACGTTGTAAGGCTGCCGTCCTATGAGTGGGGAAGTATTTTTTCAAAAATTCAGCTTGCATTTCTCTCCATGTACCTATAAACCTAGGATGTAAAGAGTTTAGCCAAAGCTTGGCTTTATCCTTTAAAGAGAATGGGAACAATTTAAGCCGAATAGTTTTCTCAGTGCATGTTCTATCAATAAAAGTATTACATACCTCTTCAAAGTCCTTAATGTGTAAGTATGGATTTTCAGAATCCATACCGTGAAATGTGGGAAGAAGTTGAATCATGCCCGGTTTCAAATTGAAAGCTTGTTGGTTAAAAGGCAAGATAATACACGAAGGTGTACTTTGTCTAGCCAGGTGAAGATACTCTCTAAGAGTTCGAAAATTAGGTTGATCATTAAATTGTGGAGGTCCATTACCTTGAACACTCCCTTCACCCTTTACATCTTCAACATTAGCCATGATAAAATAATAATAATAATATAACAATTATATGAATACGAAAGGAAAGGAAAAAAGAAAAAAAAAAGAAAAAAGAGATTGCAAATAAAAGTAAATGAAACGTACAAGATAAAGTAATAGCTCAAAAATTAAAATACAACAAATTAAGAAATTCACTCTCCAACTAATAAACAATATTAACAACAATAAACATTAAAAGATAAGTATAACAAGCATGAATAAAGAGGCGGTAATACCGGCTAAGCACTTCAAACAATAAATATAAAAGAAATAATAACAATAAATAACAACAAAATAAAATAAACAAGAGGCGGTAGTACTGGCCAAGCACTTCAAGCAATAAATATAAAAGAAATAATAACAATAAATAACAACAAAATAAAATAAACAAGAGGCGATAATACCGGCCAAGCACTTTAGACAATAAATATAAGAGAAATAACAACAACAAAATAAAATAAACAGGAGGCGGTAAAACCAACCTTATAATATAAACAATAAATATTAGAAACTAATTAGAATAGACAATAAAAGAAAAATGGTTGAACCAACCAAAATCCAACAATTAATAGTCCAATCCACAGTCCAATATCCAAAAAGTTGAGGTAAATTTTTTTTTTTAGGCGGTAAAACCAGCCATTTGATTTTTTATTTATATGAATTTTTTTATATTTTCCAATAATCAAATATAAATTTGTTACTTTGCTTGCTAGCTCCCCGGCAACGGCGCCAAAATTGCTTAACCGCTTTTTATGATCGGCTTGTTTTGACTCGCAAGTGCACGAGTGTGCGATGTAGCAATTAACTCGGTAAGATCAAGGTCATATCCACAGAGAGCTAGATCTGGAAATTAAGCTAGGTAACAAAAAAAAACTCAAGAGAAATTAAATTAACAATAACTTGGTTGAAAATAATTGATGGATTTGTTTTCAAAGATGAAAAAGTGTAAATACATTTTAAATGACAAGAAAAAGTAAGTCTTGGTCCAAATCAATTTTAATGGTGATGTATTGGTGATTTCTTCAACCTATATAAGATAACTCAACCTAATATCAACGATGGTGATATTAGATCGGAAGATATTACAATGAAATTTAAAAAGATAAAGATTGATTATTGCTTAAGAATGAACAAGTACTTTCATATTAAGTAAGACATTGAATCAAGCAATCTCTATACCAAAACTAAGGTTTGTGCATAAAAATTCAAGATTATAACATTACCTAAATGATTTCTAAAATTTCCTTGCAATAATAAAACATTCATGAAGAAAATGAGAAGATAAACATTAAGATTCATTCATATCTTAAAGAACTCACCTCAATCACCATCATCCTTGATTTGGATCCAAGAAAGAGATTAGCCAACCATGATTATATATAAGAACACTTTAATAAACATGAAATAACTTGAATCAAACTGAAATAATAAGTTTTACAAACTAAAAAACCGAAATCTACAAAGAAGAACACAACACAATTTCAGTAAAAATTCAGACACAAATCTGACTCTAACTTTGGACAGCAATTCGACCCTCTTAGAAGCCTCCCCTAGAGATGGATATTAAGACATATTTATAGGCAATTCTGTTAGCTTTCCAGATCATTAAAGAACAGCTCATTTGGACATCTGAGTTAAAAGTTATGGGCAAAACACCGAAAGTTGTTCTGGAAAATCAAATCAGGCCAGCTTGGAGAACACTTCGATGCACGTTTTTCTTCCTCATTTATGAGCTGTCTCTTTCTTCTTTTTGACCCAAAATAATGTCACAATGTCCCCTCCAGCTTTCCATCAATGTGCTTGCCCTTTTGGATCAATGAATTGCCCAAAATAAATCAAATGTTATTTGTTGTGTGGACATGTAAGATCATGGATTATGCTTGGGCTGATTTGGAGGCTGATTTGGGGCTGAATTTAAGCATCAAATAAGTATACAAATGTACCTATTATTTGGGCTAAGATTGACATTGAAACCTTGAGTGTTTGATGGTTGAAGTTTGCACACAACATAAGGCAAGTTTGGGCTTGAAATAGATTATATGATATTTTTTTCTAGAATTGGAATAGAATTGATTTTTGGGTCAAATTTAGAGCACTTATTTGAACCAAGATTTGCTTCAATCTTCAACTAAATTTCTCTTCAATTCTTTGTTCCGAATTATGACGTTGAATTTTCTGAAATAATTCATTTAAGCTCCAAAAACCTATCAAAACATTAAAAGAAACTTCATTACTAAAAAACACATCACTTATTATAAAAACCCAAATAAAATCAATAAATACATATGTAAAATAAAAGACTTAATGATACTTTTGATGCACAATCATTGCGTTACTTGAAGAACACAATTTTTCATGGCATCTATATGGATACTATCACTCTTTACTGAAATAAAGTTCTCTCTTCTTAAGACTCCAATGCTCTTATGTGACAATCTTGGTGCAACCAATCTCAATTTTAATCCTGTCCAGCATTCAAGAATGAAGCACATACAAATTTACCTACACTTTGTTTAGGACCTGGTTCAAAAAAATACTCTCAATGTTCGACATGTCTTACTGAACACGCCCAAAAAAGTCACCATGATGTTGACTCCCTATACGACAAACCCAATACTAGTATAGGAAGGACTCTTGCCACATACAAAAAACTAAGATACTTTCAGGTCACTCTTAGGCTACAAAAGGTTATTTATGTCTTTGAAGACTGTTGAGCACATGACATGATATCATTCACATGATGAGGCAAATGAAGTTATAGTGCACTCTTTTGATGGTGAAGCATGAAAGCAGTTTAATTGGGTTCATCCTTGGTTTTTAGTGAAACCATGAAACATACATCTTCAGTTGTGTATAAATGAATTCAATCCATTTAGGTCATTTATTATACTAAATTCTTGTTGGTTGGATATACTAACAATTTACAACTTATCCTCGAGGATGTGTATGAAGTAAAATTCATATTCTTATCTATGGTCATACTCGGTCCTTATAGTCCAGATAGGAATATAAATGTTTGTCTTCAACCATTGATTGATAAGTTGAATCAACCATGTTCATTAGGGACTTTGATGTATGATGTATCAATGAAACAAAGTTCTCAAATGAAGACAAGTTTAATATGGACTATAAATGATTTTTCTACATATGAGATTGTTGATGGAATTGCAATCTCATCAGAATATTATAGAAAGTTTAGGAATTTTTTTAATTACTAACAAAATTGTTGGTGAACAATACCATCAAAAATTTTGGTTATTATTATCGAGATAATTAAAAAAAATTAAAAATTATATCAGCAATTTTGTCGGGACTTTATTATATGTCAATATACCAATGGATTTTGCAATAGAATTTCCATGAACTATTTAAAATATGATATGTAGCCTGCAATACCTAATCCGCCCCCTCCCAAATTTCTCTCTTCTACTCCGCATCTCTCTCTCTCTCTCTCAATCAGCGGCTAGTAGCGAGCAGTAACTGACATCTCTCTCTCAATCACCAATAACACTATTAACATCTCTCTCTCTCTCTCTCTTAGTCAGCATTCTCTCTATCTCTCCACACTTAAGTTTTGATCTTTCTATCATAATTTCCTGTCGATTTCTTTGTTCTGGTTGAATGAGATAAAGGGAAAGTGAAAATAGGCATTTGTTATAGGGGGTAAAAGAGAGGGTGTTTGGTACTAACTTGTGAATGCATAGCTACTTTTAAATATAGTAAACATGAACCAAAATTCAGAGATTAATATTGATATTCTTAATCAATAGGCTAAAGGTAGAGCTAAACTATGAATTGAGATCTTTTTACCCCTTTTGATCATATTTTATAATGTTCGCTAAAATCATTGATGAGATTTGAAACATGATAGGTCATGTTTCTTTTGAATCCCTAGACTACCAATCCTAAACTCTTTTAGTCACTAAAAATGTATATGGATATTTGTATCTAGAAGAATTAATGGAAGAAGAAATGTTTATGAGAGGCATTCCTAGTAGGTCGTTGAAGGAGTGACCTATAATCTTGCATTATGGTGTAGTGATTGTTTCACATTTTTTTTGGCTCGTGAGGAATTAGTTTGGACATGTAGTTGAATGGGTTTTATGGTTCATTGTGTTTACCATTGCTTCTGATAGATTTGAAAATATTGTACTTTTATTTGTTTTGTTTGAGAAGTTGTTATCCATTGAGCTTTGATAATTCACAACATATAGTCTCTACTTCTAAGTGTATTTATGTTGCTAATTAATTGAAATGTAAATTATCTACACTTTTAAGTTTGCTCTAGAGGTGTTGATTTCATAAATGTAAATTATCTACACTTTTCATAGATGGGTTTATATAATAATTAGTTTATAGATAAAGGATGGAAAATGGAATTTCCCTATGGAAACTATAACATTGGACTCAATGTGTGTTTATACAGCTCAATAAGATGCTATCTCTAAATAGGGTTTAGTGATATTTCACAAAGACAAAACCACAAAAATAACTTGTATCATTGAATTTATAAAAGGAAGAATGAAGAATTTGATAATGAGATAGAGTTTTGATTGGTTGTATGATTTACATGTTGGAGAGTATGTTTTGGAAAAAGTAGGAATCAAATTTTGGAACATTGATGTCATAATGTTAACCTTGATAGGTTTATTTTCATGTCTATATGCTGTTTTGATTGACATGTTTACTTGTATATAAACTAATGTTTTTGTTGAATTTGTTAGTTATATTGTCAAGATGGTGATAAAAGGTTTCAAGTCGAACATGAATGCTAGTGTTTTATTAGGTAGTAATGTTAGTGAGCCTGTTGTGCATATAGGTGTTGATCATGAAGATGCACCTAATGTACATGTTATCTACCAAGGCTCATCCAATGCGAGTTGCAGAGCTAGAATTTTGTCTCCTAGAGAGTTTAGCTACATTATTGTTGATTGGAAAGTTGACTTTAGCATGTAAGTCATGTTTGTTTGAAGTTATTTAATTTTTTTTCATTAATGAAAATAAAAATAGCTTTGATGAAATGATTTTTAGTTATAAATATTAAAGTTGCTCGCACGTTAACATCAATGATGAAAATATTTGATGGAAGAACATTGTTTAAATAGTGACATCTTTAAGGTCATCTTGAATTGATGAGTATGGTTGAGACTTGGTGGGGGAAGTTTAAGGTTAGAATATAAATAATCATACTTTTAGTTAATATATAGTTTTTAAATTTAGAAAATTATTTAGTTTATGAAATTGATTATAATTTTATTTTTTTTACTGGGATGCAAAAAACAAGGGGATGGCCACGAGAGTGTAGAAAAACCATAGTGCAACTAGGTAAGTTATAAAGTGTCAAATTTATATATTTTTTCAAATTTTAATATTTCTTTTCATCATATTATTTTTGTTTAACAATTTTTCAAAACAGATTGTGTGATTTGTGGAATGTTGCCCATAAATATGCAATGGGTAGAGCCAAGTTTGATGAGGTTGTGTTAAGGAAACATTATAGACCAGACCATATCACATATACTAATTTAGAGAATTTTAAAAAATATATGATGTCAAATGATATTAAGAGGTGATCATGGTCCAAGTCATAGAACAAAAACAAAGAGACTCATGCTTCCATAAACAAGCACAGCAGTGGATCATTTCTTTTTATGAACCATGTAAAGTGATTGGTAATTCATCATTATGTTTTTCAAGTATTTTTCTTTAAATGTTAATTTAGTGTTTATTTTTGAGATTTTTTAACAAATGATTCATTTTACGAGCTACACAACTTAGGCGCAAACTAACTCCGATGGAGTTATATGTGGAAACACATATAACAAAAAAGGTTAGGGTGAAAAAAGTGTAGTGGTTTGTCAACAACAAAGCTGAAGCATTCGTTGTCAGTAATTTTTTAAAAGTTGTAATAAACTTGACTATTTGTTTTCGAGTTTTGATTGGATTTTGAATTTTGACTAGTTTTTTTCGGAAGCATATAACATCAACATGCGTGCAAAACATGGAGAGGTGTCTTCAACCCATCCAAAATATGATCCTTAGTTATGGTTGGAGGTTGGAGCTATTATTGGATCAAAAGAAATTGGTTTTATGGTACTTATATGACTATGACCTAAGATATAAGGGCAGACTATAGTTTTTTCTTTTTATTGTAGGTACCCCATAATTTGGTTTAACTTAACCATCTTTAACCATTCAAAAGATGGTTCGAGGACAAGTTTGTCACACCCTCGCCAGAGCTCGATGTCATGGCAACCCTCCTAGGAGCGGAGATTGATTTCTGGTTTTTGTTTTTATGAATAAAGGAGTCGCAACCTAGTATTATGGTCACTAGGAAACCTAACTGGTTTTTGAAAGATTCTAAGATAAGGGACTGGTTGCATAAAGGGAAGGTTTTAGCACCCCTAGTACACCCTATCTAAGGTAAGTTGCTTAGTGTTTAGTTTGCCTTATAATTTTGCTAAGGTGTTGGCGTTTTTTAATCCCATTAGTTTTCCTAGGATATTTTTACTATATAAAAAGAACTTGGATTCAAAGTCTAAAAGCAAGAGCCCTTGGTTAATATAGATCTACCCTTAGATATGTCTACAGAGTGCCAAAAAGAAATGATGCAGATCTGTGTTTGATTTGAACTAAATTTATAACCTATGAATTAAAAGACAACTAAGATCGAAATCTAAGGAGATTCAATGTGCTTAAGAGCTCATATTTCTCTTAGTATTTCAAGTGTTCGCGACTTGTAAATCGCAAGGAAGATGAACAAAAATTTAGAAATCTAAGGAAATTCAGAGCGCTTTAAAAAGCCTTTTTTTGCCTTAGTGTTTCATACTTTCACGGCTCGTAAACCGTGGAGTCAAAAAATAAAATGTCTCTAATTATAATCAAGGCTTCTTTCAATAATGTGTGATTTAATAAATAATAATGACTTATTATTCATAGAAAAGTATTTTGGATATTTACCACTTATGATTTTTTTATTCAAATATTAACATTGAATAATAGCGAAATATTTCCAATAATATTTTGGATATTAATCTCTTTAGGATTTCTTTATCCAACTATAAATGGTGAATAAGGTAGAATTCCTCAAAAATAAGATTTTTTTTATTTTTGAAATATTGGCCAATATCTTTTGGAGTTTTACAAACATGTTGTAAAATCCAGAATGCAAGAAAATAATTATTGTATTTAAGAAATTTATGCTAAAACACATTTTCTTTTTAAACTTCAAATATTTGTTTTTTTTTTAAAAAAAGAGGAAATTCAAAATATTTTAAGGTATTGGGCATATGCATGAAAACATATATATATATATATTTGCTGCATTACATTGAAAACCAGGTATTCTAAATATGAGATTAGTATTTTTACAAAATAAAAAAAATACAGACCTTAAAATAAATATGCCAAAAAATCATAAATCTCTCTCTTTATTTTTTTTGGAAAGAAATAAAAAAAAAAGGTGAAACTAGTAGATTCGACCGGGTCACTTGCCCAAGCAAATGACCCGGCCAGACACAAAAAGGGCTCAGCTACTGTTCAAGTGAATTATAATTCACTTGAACAGTAAACACAAAAGGCATGCATATTGACTAGGTAATTAAAATGCAAAGTGAAGAGAATGCATGGAAACTTACCTAGCATTAAGACGAGCGAAGGCGATGGCGCTGCAGCTTCTACACACAGCTGGTGGTCACTGGTTCTAGAGAAAAAAAATGGTGGTCACGCAGGTTTTGGCCTTTTTTTCCTCTTCTGTTGATGCTCTCTCTAGAGATGGCGAAGCCGATGGCGATGAAAGCGTGGTGTGCTGGTTGGATTGATGCCTTTGGCCTATGTGTTTTGATTTCTTACTTTCAACTATTTTGTTTTGTTACCTATCTCTTTCTCCTTTCTTCTTCATGTTTTATTCTCTTCTCTTTCAATTCTTCTATGTTCTGCTTTCCCTGTCCTTTAGTAATAAAAGGATGGAAGAAAAAAAAGAAATTCCTTTTATTCTCTGCGTTTTCTCTCTACTCCCTCTATCTTTTCGTTTTGTTTCCCTGCTCTTTTTCTCTCCTATTTCCTACCTCTCTCATTTTTCTTCTTCTCCTTTTTCTTTTCTGCAGGTCTCACTAGTTTTGACAAACAAAATTTTCTGTCAAGGTTTAGCGGTAGAGCTTCCTCTTTATGTGCTACAGATCTCAAACGTTTCTTCTCCTCATCTCCTTTTTTTTCTCTCCTTTTTCTTTTCTGTCCCTCTTCTCCTAACAAAGGAGGTTTATATAGCCTAAAACACAGCTCTATTTAGGAAACAAAATCTGGGGACACAATCGCGGGTGGCTTGCAATCAAATAAAGCAAATTAGGAAGCAAAATATTCTGATTAATTTTGTGATCTCGGTAATTATTCTCCATATGTAGAATCTCAATCATTAAATGATGTTGGCTCTCCTCTGCATTCTTCCACAGCTGAATAGGTGTTCAAAGTCGTTGCCTTTGGACCAAAGATGAAAAAAAACTGGCAGGGCTTGTTGTAGGGTTCGTTGTGCGGAGAACATTGGTTTGTTTTGCATGCAATGTAATTAATTTTGGTTCCTTCTAATTTCAATATTCTATTAAATCCCTAATTTTAACACTTTTCAATTCCATCCTTGATCCAAAAAAAATGTCCTCCAAATTAGCATGTAATCCCTTGAATCAGACCTGCGGACTAGAACCCTTCTCACGGCAGGATTCTTTGCTTTTTCACTAAATATTAAAATGGAAATATCTTAAGCTTCTGATATCGAAATCAAGAGTTTCAAAAACCCAAATTCATCTAAGCATACAAGACTACAACTTTCATAAGGATTCAAAGTGAGATAAATTCGTTTTGAAGAACAGAATCGCAAAAACTCAGGCTAGAATCCTTCTCACGGCAGGATTCTCTACTTTCTCATTAGATATTCAAATAGGATTATCTTGAGCTTCTGATATCAAAATCACAAGATCCAAAAACCCAAATTCATTTACATGTACAGGAATACAACTTTCATGAAGGATTCAAAGTGAGATAAATTTGTTTTGAAGAACAGTATTTGGCTACAATCTGGTTGGTCAAAATGATCTCCTGATCTGATTTGAAAACTGACAATGCCAAGCATCCCAATCTAACTGAGTCTGACATAAAAATAGTGAGCCCTAGGACCCAATAAAGGTGTAGGTCAATAAAGGATGGTTAAATATTGCACGAAACCAAATCAGAATCAAAGCCTAAATTGAAACAAAATTGGTATTACAAAAGAAATTGTGATAGCAATAGAATCGGTTCTTTTAGAGCAAATTTTAAGGGATTTATCCAACCATAGAGACCAGATAAAGAAGAAATGAATTTAGCATTATAAAAACTCCTAATCAGCCTAAGAAATCTGACGATTTTGGTAGTAAAGGGGGACGATAAAAAGAGTAGGAAACAGCTGAAATAAGGTTCGAAGGACATTTCTTTCTTCTCTGTTTTTGTCAATTTTTCAAAAACCACAAACTAAACTCCTGCCTTTGGTTCAAAAGAGGTACACACCATCTCCAACACGTAGGGCCAAAAAATGAGTAACAACAAAGTTGATGAACATTTGTCTATTCTGAAGGCTTATCTAAAGGCAAAGTACAGAGAACAAAACAGGAAGCAATAAGAGAAAATATAGGCATGCTTATAGACATGTTATCCTCCCTTTTATGGACATCTTGGACCTTCTAATTCAAGATTTTTCCATCTCCAGCTCTATTTTATTAGGAATTTTTTAATGTAATTAAGATATTTGTATTAATAGTTAAATTAATATTTTAAAATTTTGTTGTTCAAATTTGTTGATTTTTGTTGTGATTTTAGGTTAACAAAATACAATTAAGATTACAATAAATGAACATTACTAACAAAAAAAGCAATCAATGAAATACCAATGGAATCACCAACATATATAAAATGTTCCATCGGTGAGTCTGTCGAAAATATCCAGACCAATTTTTTCAGAGAATTGCAAAATGTTTTTGAGTTTTTAGACTATTTGATGAAATCCTCAACAAACACTATATCAGTAATTTCATCAGTTATAATGTTGATTAGTACTTAAAAGTGTATTTTTATCAAGTTTTATATCATCATTTTGCGCTTGAAGTATCAATAACTCCTTAACTAGAGCATGTTTTATAATAACAAGTCTGATAATATAAGATACCTTTAATTTATAGTAAATGTTCATTTTAGATGCAGACCTATCACATAAATCAAAGAATTGATTGATGAGTTTAACTACTAAAATTGAGAAGACAAAAGGAGGGTTAAGCTTAGAAAAGAGATGCTGGTTGAATTCAAATTGGAACACCATTCGGTTATTAGATCATCACTAAAGCTGTAAAACTTGGATTTAAGTCTGGTTTATTATATAGATAGAAAGTTAAGACATAACCCTAAAACTTTCATGAGAGTCCAAGATTCAAAAGGACCTTTTTCAAGTTCAAATTATAGTAACAATAGAGAAGTTGGAATCTATCGTACAACCCAGACATTATTCAATGTTCAGCCCATATCTCGAGTTCTAGAAGTCCAAATGACCTCATTCTTGTTTTGTTGGAAACCTGAGACAATTTTCCATAAATTTCATAGGATTATCTGTTCAAATTTTGATGTTAACAATGATGTTTTCTGCAAACAAGAAGATAAGGATTGTTACCAAGTCAAAAGGTGGCCACCCACTCAACAATTAGTCATCAAATCAATAGTTCTAAATTTGGGCCTATAAAAGGAGGCATTTGCTATGCATTTAGGCATCTTGGTTTTCAGATCAAGATCATATTCTACTTTTCTTCTTTGTATTTTTGTAATGTTTAAGTTTAGTTTTCATTAATCTTTTGTTTATGCTTTTCATCATAACTATGTTCTTATCTAGTTTATTTATGTTTCTCTTCTTCATAATGTTTAGCTAAATTTATTATGTCAAGGTGAAAAGGTTTCACTGATGGTGTTAGAATATATATAATATAAACTCAATATGGACTTCAATGTTTATATCCAAGAAAGTTTGTTATTAACATGTCTTATCTTTTTATCTTACTAATTCTTCATACCTTACTTGTTATATGATTAATCTAGATTTGTCTTGTACAACTCTTAGTCCATGATTAGTACTTAAAAGTGCATTTTTATTAAGGTTTTATATCATCATTTTGCACTTGAAGTATCAATAACTCCCTAACTAGAGCATGTTTTATAATAAGTCCGATAATATAAGATACCTTTAATTTATGGTAAATATTCATTTTAAATGCAGACCTATCACATAAATCAAAGGATTGATTGATAAGTTTAACTACTGAAATTGAGAAAACAAAGAGATGGCTAAGCTTAGAAAAAGAGATGTTAATTCAATTCAAACTGGAACATTGTTCAGTCATTGGGTCATATCTGGAGCTGTAGATCTTGGATTTTAGTTTGGTTTATATGGCTAGAAAGCTAAGATATAGGCCTAAAACATTCATGAAGAGGCCAAGACTTAATTTTGCCGTTTGGAAGTCCAAATCTTAGCATCAAAAGAGAAGTTTGAATCTGTCCTATAGCCCAAACACTGTTCAGTGTTCAACCCATATCTCGAGTTTTAGAAGTTCAAATGACCTCATTCTTTATTTGTTAGAAAGCTGAGACAATTTTCCAAAACTTGTATGAAGAATATCTATTCAAATTCTGATGTTAGCAATAATGTTTTCTGCAAACAATAAGATAAGGATTGTTACCAAGTCAAGAGGTGGCCACCCACTCAACAATTAGTCATCAAATCAATAGTTCCGACTTTTGGCCTATAAAAGAAGGAATTTGTCATATATTTAGGCATCTTGGTTGTTGAGATCTTCCTCTTTGCTCTTGCTCTTTTTCTTTATATTTTGTAATGTTCAAGTTTTATTCCATATTATATTTTTCTTAATCTCTTGTTTATGCTTTTCATTTCCTTTACTATACTTATATAATTATGTTCTTATCTTGTTTATCTATGTTTCTCTTCTTCATTATGTTTAGCTAAGTTTATTATAACAAGGTGAAAAGGTTTCACTAATGGTGTTAGGATAAGTATAATATAAACTCAATATGGACTTCAATGCTTATATCCTAAACAACTTGCTATTAACATGTCTTATCATTTTTATCTTATTAATTCTTAATACCTTGCTTATTAAATGGTTAATCTAGATTTGTGTTGTATAATACTTGGTACAACAAATGCTTGGTACTTTCATAGCCAACTGTATGGTATAACCTACACCTATACTATGAAAGAAACTTGATTTGTTGTTAACATAAGTTAGCATCATGAATTTTTTATAATATTTAAAAGTTTGGTGTTATTTAAATAAGATAATTAATATGATCATGTTAATAATTTGTAATGAGCTATTAATGACAAATCATCCGATTGGAACCTCCTTTGTGTGTGGTTTCTAGTTGAGTAATAAAAAGAGTTTATATTATACTTATTTGAAATACTAGTAGTGGATCCTTTAACCTTGACAACTGTTTTTATCATTGTTTAATCTTCACATTAATTTTACATCTCAAAGTCCTCTTTAACTCATCTTCACCATGATCATCATCCTCATTGTTGTTGTTGTTGTTGTTTATAATTTATATAGTTAACCTCCCTATGATTCGACCCCAGTTTTGCCGGGTTATTTATTACTTCAACACTCCTGCACTTGAGAGAAGACATCAACTTTTTCATCGTGTCAGTACAACAAATCTTGGCACTTTCATAGCCTACTATATGGCATAACCGACACTTATGCTATGAAAGGAACTTGATTTGTTGTTAACACAAGTTACCATCATGAATTCCTGACAATATTTAAAAGTATGGTGTTACTAAAATAAGATAATTAATATAATTATGTTAAAAATTTATAATGAACTATTAAGGATAAGTTATCCGATTGGAACCTCCTTTATGCGTGGTTTCCAGTTAATTAATAAAAAGAGTTTATACTATACTTATTTCTAATACTATTAGTGGATCCTCTAACTTTAACAATTGCTTTTATATTTGATTAATACTCACATCAATATCACATCTTAAAAGTTCTCTTCAACTCCTTTTTATTTGTTGTTTATAATTTATATAGTTAACCTCTTTGTGGTTCGACCTCAGTCTTGTCAAGTTATTTATTACTTCGACACTCATGCACTTGGGATAAGACATTAATCTTTTGGTTGTGTTAACTATACGAAATACGTCAAGCATAAAGGACCATGAACTATTCCATCGTTGTTTAGCAATTTATTGGTGGTGATAAATTTTAAAAATTTAATTTGAGGCCATTTTAAGTAAATAGAATTAAATTTATGCTATAAAAAACAATTAAAAGAAGAAAAACCAAATAAAACAAACTGGACCTTTTTTTCACGCAAAAAAAATTTCTTCCAAAAAAATATCTATTTACACATTTTTAATCCCTTTGATTTTAGGATCTTATATTTATGTTGTAAACCTTTTTTTCTACATTTCAATTGTCTAATTTTAAAAGAGGAGAGAGAAATTCTCTTGCAAAGGGGGAGAGAGATAAAGGTTGATTGGCCATATAATGACGCAAAAAAAAAACCGATCGTGATATTAATAGATGCATCTTGCTAAGGGGTATGTCATTAACTTGTTTTTTAATTTCATCTTGCTGGAAAAATTAGTTGGGGCTTGAAATATTTTTTATTTGATTTAAATTTGTATATTTTTATCGTTTAAAAGATGTTTTGCAGTTAAAAATTAGTTTAATAAAGTTCTTAGTATGTTTTTTTAGTTTTTTTAAGGTAAAAAATACATTGTTTGGATCTAAAAACTTAGATCCCTACTTCTCAACCACCTCAAGTGGCCAAAAGTCAATACACTATCATTTTAATTGTTTTCTAATAGAATAAATGATGTTTCATCAACATACATTTAGGCTTTTTTGAATTGGGCTAAACATACTTGCCCATCTTTTCAGGCCATACAAAAAATATTATTAAAATTTTTTATATAATTTTCTTAGATTAATTATTCTTTTTTTTCTTTCATATATATATATATATATATATATATATATATATTATTGAAACTTACTTTCATAATCATAATGAGTTTCACTTAAAAACAATATTTCAAAAAAGGCATGTTTTTGTTAAAACAAAAAAGAAGTTTATGAATAAGAAAATTGTATATTTTTTTAATTAGAAATATACATCTTCTCTTTTTTAGTTTAAATTAATTATAGTTTTTGCAAATGTTTTTTTCTCTCTAATTGTTGTTATTTTTATTTAAAGAACTATGCTGCTAGTAAAAAAATAATTTTTTTTCAAAAAAAATTAAAAAAATTAGGCAAGATAATTATGTTGAAATATACACTTATCAATGAACAAAGATTATAGAGGGAACATACATGTGATGATCATTTTAACCTCTATAGATCCAAAGTAAATGGCATTCCAATATATCCATCCAACAATGTGATTGAATTTTTTTTATATTTTTCATAGATTGAATATTCTTTGTTTTTTCCTTGCAATTGCATACAAATACATTTAATTTTAAATTTTTTAATTAAAACTTACTTTCACGGTTATAAGGAGCTTTTACTTAAAAAACAATACTTCACACAAAAAAGCATGTTTTTTTTTAAATAAAAAAGAAGTTCATGAATAAGAAATATTATAGAGGAACCATATATGTGATGATCATTGTAACCTCTATAGATCCAAAGTAAATCACCTTCCAATCCACCCATCATCGATGTATATATATAATGTGCAATTGTTCATCTTCCTCTCATATGACAGTCATTATCCACGTACCGTGTGGGTGCTCATGTAGCCTAGGTGTTTCCTCTTATGAGAGACAAAATGATATTGTAGAGCTAAGCCCAGAAATGTCTGTTTGGGTTCTTAAATTCATTTGAATTTTCCCAAATATGACAATCAAGGTACCAAGTGGGTTTGGGATACGTGGCTTGTTTAGAGACTTAAAAGGGATACATATTAGCACACAGGAAAATTAACATATATAATATACATTTTTTTTACCTTCTTCACTATGACATAGCATTTAGCATGTGTGATTTACAGAGTACGCAGTGTCTCTTTGCTTAAATAAGGGCAGGAAAGCTGTTTTGGTTTAGGTCATTTGTCGCCATTCAAGTACCTCTTTTACAGTAAAGTTACACAAGGGTTTCATCACGATTTAGGCTTTTAAGAAGGACAACAACAGTTTGGTGAAAACATAAAGAAAATAGCCCTCCAAACATGAAATTATATCCATCTTCAGGCTAAGTTCGGAGTAGCTTTCTTTACCAAATTGCTCTTAAAGTAAGACGTGATTATAGCCATAAGAGCATTCATTAGTTACCTAAATCGACCATGGCCACTTTCTTTTTAAAAGTTCCTTCTCTCAACTAGATCAGAATGCTTGATTTTTATTTTCTTTGCCAATGCATTGTTAATAGCCCTCCCTTTGGACTTCCAGAGCTTTTCTTCCATTTTCATTGTTTCGGTGTTTGGAATTTGTAAAAAATGCTTAGGTGTAAAAAATGTGTATTTTTTAAGACCTCAATTGTAAATATTACATGCTGGCATGGCATGATAAAGTACAGGGTATCCATTTTAAACAAAAATCAATATGAAATGTTAGATGTGTTGATTAAAATTATTTATTTCATAAATTTGAAAAAAAAATACATTATTAATACTAATATGGTGTTTTTTATTTTTCATGGAGTGCAAAAAAAAAATTCATTATTAATATATTATGAAAAGTTCCTACATAGTCTATAAGGTTTACCAAAAGTTTCAGAATGGGTACGAACATTCCGATGGAATTTCCAATTTAAATGCCAATGGAATTTTATTTTGTCGGCGATTCCATCATAGTTTTCACTTTTTTTTGTTATGATCCTAAGCCAATAATTTTTCATAATAAACCCACAACCACAACAAAAAAACATTTCTAAAAATTGATTTTTACAAATTCACAATGGATAATGCTAAATGGATTACATAGACCTATAAATTTTCACAGTTAGAAGATTTTAAGAAGAAAATTCTCATAAATAGTGCACAACAATGAGATTGACAGCAATCCATATGCACAATAAAGAGGGCATTACATGTAAAACAGGAGTAGATCATAACTTTTGTTCATCTTTTGTTATCTAATATTTTTAACCATTATATTAGTGATTTCGTCTGTAATATTTAATTAAAATTTTTAATTTAATAAAAAAATTTCAGAAATTGTTAAATATCATCGACAACATTTTAATTCATTGGTAATTCTGTTTGTAATATTTAATTTAAATTTTTAATTTAATAAAAAATTTGCAAAAACCCGTCAAATAACAGTGATGAATTTTCAATCCGTCGGTGATTTCATCTGTGAAGAACAATAATTAACAGTGCAATTGAGAAGTGAGCAATTCCAGAGCTCGCTGGAAAATACCGAGGAAATTAATCCGTCGCTGATTCCTTTTTGTAATTGACATGATGAATAATGTAAGGGAGAAGTAAACAGTTTACTAACTAGTTTACAAATAGATTTTATCGATAGTAATTTCATCGGTATAAATGACACATCATCACACTTTTTAGCTTTGTTTTAATTCCTTCTTTTCTTATTGTAATTCTCTTGATATATATCGAGAGAATATTTTCGTCGGTAAAATTCATTACAATTTACCAATGAAAATCTTTCATTAATGTTTCCGTTTGTATTTGTCAATTTTCTAGTAGTGGGAATATATACAAATATCTCACATTAAAATTCAACAAGAAGAATGAGAGGGCTTATATATAGAACATATACCTTAATATTTTACACTTTGGTCCCGTAACAAATAAGAAATTTTTACACTTTGGCTCCTCAATTTCCTTTTCGTTTTATTTGGTCATTTGACATAGCTTCGACATTTAATTTTCTTAGATGAAGGGCTTTAATTTCTCATGAAGTTCGCTAATTCAGTCTTTAATTTCTTTTAAAAAAGAACTTTTTAAAAAATATTGTTTTAGCTATAATAAAACAAGTTTTTTGAATAACTTTGCCCGAAATCATATTTAAATTTGACTATACTGAATCAAGTTTTTTCATATTTTTCTTGTTTTTCATACAAATAAAACCTTTTAATTCAAGTTGATATATATATATATATATATATATATATATATATAAAATACACACAGAAATGGTTGTTTGGGTTCTTAAATTCATTTAAATTTTCTCAACAACCCTTCCCGAATATGACAATCAAGGTACCAAGTGGATGTGGGATACGTGGCTTGTTTAGATACTTAAAAGGGATACATATTAGCACACAGGAAAATTAACATATATAGTATACATTTTTTTACTTTCTTCATTGTGACATAACATTTAACGTGTGTAATATATACATTCCACACTATTTTTATTTGGTATTATGTTTTTGAAAATATTTTTTTTATTTTTTTATTTTAAATTAATATTTTTTAAAATTCATTAATTGTTATGCAGGAAAGTGAGTAATTTTATCTTAAAAGGGTGTTGATATCAACATCCCATTGACCTAGAGAACACTGCTTAGGTGAAGTAGTAGATAACGCCTTAGGCCATAGCTATTAAGGCACCTTCTGTGCATAGTTCTTTTAAAGGGATGGTGGTTGGGAAGGAAGCCAAAAAAAAAAAAACTATCAAATTGTTTTTTTTTTCCAAAACTGCAACTTTTCCTTTTATGTTTACATTCATCTGTGCTGCATATATTTAGAACCTAAAGATGGTTAAAGTCTAATATTTAATCATTTTTTTTTTCGAGCAGTATTATTCTTTGAAAATTTTAAGTTTACCGCAGTGTTTTCAAACCCGGACTGGCCCAGCGGGTCGACCCGAGACCCGGCCGACCTGGGCATGGGACCGGTCTGGGTGGAGGTGAAAACCCGCTTGGGAATTGGCCCGGCCAGACCCGGTCGACCCGGCGGGTCGACTCGGGACCCGGTCCACCCGGCCAGACCCGGGTGAGACCCGATCAATTTTTTTTTTATTTTCCCTGTCATTAAACGATGTCGTTTAATGACATCTAAAGACTAAAATGATTTTGAAGAAGAACGAAGCACTTAACAATAGATTACTCTATATTTGAAGAAGAACGGAGATCTGAAAAAGAAGAAGAACTGAAGAAGAATGAAGCAATTAACTATTGATCTCAACGAAAAAGGTTTGAATCTCCTTCTTTCACTCTCTATTTTGTTTATTCTTGGCTGTTTTCTCATTTCTGGCATCAATTTCAGTTGCAAGTTTCTTCATTTCACGTCTTCCACACTGCTTTAGATTCTGAATTCTGGCTTCCTTATACTTCAACCAACAGTTTCTTTCTTTTGCAGCCTCATTTTAAGGATTTCTAATAGCCTGGAGGTTACCGAGACTGGATTCTACCTCTTTGTTTGTTTAAGGTACCCGTCTCTAAATTTGAACTCTTCCTTTAAGCCGGTCATTTTAGCTCTTTGTGATTTTATTTTAATTATATAATTCAGAATGGGTTTTTTGCTGGTTTGGTTTGGTCTCTATCTGTTGCTTGCAATGAAGAAAAATTTACTGGAAGAAGACACAAACACTGCAATAGTAACTTCTGAACAGTAAAGTCTTAGGGACACATGTGGAATGAAGTGGTTTTGACAGCTTTTGCCAAGAAAAAAAAAAACTTGTGAGAAAGTTTTAGGCATGCCCCTCTCCTACAATAATTGTCGCAATTAGATGCAGTCACACTGGCCTGTAACCAGCTTGTTTAAAGTTTTAGGAATAAAATGGTTTTTTTGATTATGTGAAGTGATGGACTTATGGTTTGTTTGATTCTGTGATGACTTATGCTGTTAACAATGGTTTGATGTAGGATTGTAGGATTGGCAATTAGAAACTTGGCAAAATATATAGGGTGAGGTGTAATCAGTTATTGCTCTCTCTCCCTATGTAAGTTAAGTTGAAATTTGAGAATGAGTTATTTGAATGATTGTCAAGTTTTCTCTTCATTGGACCAGATTTTTTGCTTGAACTTTCTAAAGCCATGATAGTCTAATGTGAAATTTAACTGTCATTTTCCCGTGGTAGTGCTGCCAGCATTGTGAATCAATGCTTGCAGTTCTATGTTCAAAGCTCGAGAGTTGGAATCCATTCTTTGTTATGCTGGTTTCATTTGGACCCGCTTCTGATCGATAGTTTTCTCCAAACAAGTAGGGTAAATATTAAGAATATTATCAATATATTAATTCTTTATCAGGTCTTAAAATGTTTTCACACGATAATAGTATTTTAAATAATGATACTTCAACGGCCCAATCATCTTAACCTTTAATTTTTATATCAAGTGATAATAAAGAAAGAATAGATTTATCATGGGTCATTGTAGAGAAACTCCTGAACTTAGTTGTTTTTATGTTGTTGGAATTTATGTTGTTGGATGTTTTGTTTTAAATATTAGTTATGTGTTTTTTTTTTATATAGTTTTTTTGGATTGACCCGGGTTAATCCGGATTAATTCATCTGACTTGTAACCCGATCACTTAACCAAGTTAATAACTAGATCGAGTTTAAAAACTATAGTTTACGTGTTGATTTTTTTTAAAAAAACTAATGCTAGTTTGTAACTTTGATTGTTTCTTTAGCTTTTATATCCCGACAGAAAACCCAGGCCATAAAAGGGCTACTCTCGTTGAGACACTGCGCCATTTCCCTTTTTCTTTCTTTCCTTTCCCCTCACTTTCTCCTTGTGCTTCTTGTTCGTTTCAAACATTAATTTCCCTTTCTTGGCCATGGATTTTAGCCGGAATTTGACAGTTTCCGGTGAGTATCATCACCAGCAAGAGCATGTCCTTGCTTGCCCTCCTCCTTGCTCCAAGCTTGCCGCCGCCGCAGCTAGTAATAGTCCTCTTGATGACCTCTTCTCTGCTCAAAACACGGTGGGTCTTCTTCAGTTTCTTTTTATTTTTACGCTCATCTGTGCTATCCCTCACTTTCTCCTTGTGCTTCTTGTTCGCTTCAAACATTAATTTCCCTTTCTTGGCCATGGATTTTTGCCGGAATGTGACAGTTTCCGGTGAGTATCATCACCCGCAAGAGCATGTCCTTGCTTCCCCTCCTCCTTGCTCTAAGCTTACTGCCGCCGCCGCTAGTAATAGTCCTCTTGATGACCTCTTCTCTGCTCAAAACACGGTGGGTCTTCTTCAGTTTCTTTTTATTTTTACGCTCATCCGTGCTATCCCCTCACTTTCTCCTTGTGCTTCTTATTCGTTTCAAACATTAATTTCCCTTTCTTGGCCATGGGTTTTTGCCGGAATGTGACAGTATTTTTTATTTTTTTTGTTTAAACTTGATATCAAAATTATAATAAGATTTTATTCAAAAAAATAAAAAGTCAAATAAATCATGTTTTTAAAAAGAAAAATCAAATGGAAAGTAAAAATTAATTATATAAAAGATTTTAATAAAAAGATATAAAATTATGTAGAATTTTATATTAATTATTGAGTTTGTTTTTATTTTTAATTTCATAGAATAAAATATTAAAAAAACACAATATGTTATTAATTACAAGTAAAACTGAAAAAAAGACTTATTATTAATTGTAAAATTTTTACATTTACCATTTTGAAACTTGAAGTGAAAAGATATTGAGAAAAAGAAGAAAAAAAGAAGTCTAGAGGAATCCGTCCACTCGGTGCACCGCAGAATATTATGTTTTCCTTCCTTGTTTTGAAGCCAAACAAGCCCCTACCAAGGTCTCAAGTCTTAACACAGGGTTTAACAAGCACAACAGTAGTTTCAGTGCAAACCCCACAAAACCGCTTTCTATATAGTTGACAGAGAGGGATGCATATGAGACAGCTGGCAGCTAAGTTTCTGAGGAGAACCCATTTATCTCCTCAAAGATTCTCTTCTTCTAGTGAAATTTCAAGAAGCAATGCCTTGCCCAATTCACTCTCCAGCATGTATTTTCTTGTGTTTTTAACATTTTTTTTTCCTTTTCCAGTCTCACTGTGATGCTTTTGATTTATAAACTCACTTTCTAGCTGAGAATCTCATGGTTTTGAATAATGGGTCAATGCTGTTTTTATCAACCTTTTCTTCTTTTTGTGAAAGTTTAATTCTTTGGTGCTTGGATGCAATAAAGATTTGTTAGACGTTAGTGTCGAATTCACTACAGTTTATGACTTCACTACAGTTTTTAAGTGGTATTGCTTACATTTGTTAGTGTCGAATTCATTTGCTTTATCACCATTTGTTATGATAAAAGAGAGAAAAGCTTACCAAGGAAGAGGGTGTTATACTAAATTGTTCTATTGTGCAGTTGTCGTATATAGAATAAGATAGACCTCTCCATTCTTTGTTTCGTTGGTTTAGAGCAAATACACTCTGTTAAGCCTAGCTAGCATTGATATGAATTCTACGGTTGCCACCTCATCATTGCACTTCTTCCAGCTCCCCTTTCTCATTTCCTTTAGCTTCTACATGTTCCTCGCTCTATCTGGATACAATTTGCTTGATGGTGAGCTGGTTTTGACTTGTTATAAGCTGCTACCTGGGCCGTTTTGTAGGTGCACTATCTCTGTCTGCAGTAAGGACAGCATCGCCTGCATTAGCTAGCAAGTATTTGTTCATCTATCTTCTTCTACTCTTCTACTCAGCCCGAGCACCTGGCAATTGCACGAGAGGATGAAGATGGCTTCTTATCAGGTTAGATTATTTTTTATTTATTCTTCAAAATACCATTATTAATAATGTCATGTCCATATTTCTTTTTATGTTTACGTTCACCTGCTGCATATAGCATATATTTTTTTGGTTTAAAAAATATAAATTAAATCAAATTAAAAATTAAACTAAACTGGTTTAGTTGCATTCAAGTTTATATATATATATATATATATAAACCAGTAATCCAGAAATGTCATGCAGTCTTACACCTCACAAAGTATAACTGGAAATTTCTAAAAGATACACACAAATAAACCCTAGATCTAGCTAAACAAATAAATAATTAAAAATAAACAAGAAAACAAAACACAAAAGATTTTATAATTTTTTTTAAAAAAATCATAACAAGAAGAATTAATTTCAATCAGACTGTGGATAAAATCTGTAAAAATCACAGATCAATCCAAACACACCTTAGAAAGAAATTAAAAAGAAGTACGTGGCTGAACTTGAGAATGTGTTGTTCATCGACGAGTTGGAGATTAACTGATACAAAAACAAGCATGCCACTAGTAGGACCAGAAAGCTGGCACTCAACGGTGGTGATGAGATGCTTGCACTGCTGGAAAGGGAGAGCAATAAGTTTAGCAATGATATTATGTGATCCTATTAATTTCTAGGGATTTTAGGCAGTTTTAGGCCAAATTATAGCTTCCCCCCTTTCATGTTCCTCTTTTGCTCTAGCCTTTCTCTATGGCAAAAAACAAGCAATATACACGACGAACCTCTGCACAAAATCAACAGTTACATGATAATTCTGTTCTTGCTTTAGCCACCCCACCTCTACCTTCTCCACCTCCTCCTCCTCTCCCCTCCCCTCCGGTTCCCACTCCCCCTTCTAAAGTGGTGGCTGGTGGGTCAAGCCCTGGAAAATTTTTGATTCTTGCTGAGGAAGGGTCTACTCCTCAACCGATTGTCTCCTCTCCCTCAACTCCTGATCATGTGATTGTGGAGGACTGCTTTGATGAAGATGACTATGATGAAGATGAAGTGGATTACTCTCTCTAGAGGAAGTTCCAAGTTTTTTCGCTCCCCTGTGCCTTCTTCTACAAGTAACACCCTAGTTATTTCTCCAAACAGTGATTCGAGGGTTTCACCTTTGTGTGGTTGTGAGCAATCAGTAGCTACAACAACTACTTCACCAAAGAAGGGATCTTTCCCTATGATTACTCCTTGCCCTAACACCTCATGTCTTGTTGAGGTAGATCTTCCAATTGCAGTCTCCTCTCCTACAGTGGCTTCTCACTTAGGAGCAACTCATTCTACTGCACCTGCTGAGACATGGCGAGATCTTTTTGCTTCCAATCGCAACACTATCACAGGTCCCAAATTACTGCATTTCTCATCTTCATGCAATGATTTGCCTTGTGATTTATTCACTGATGATTTAGATCAAAATTATAATGTATGACAATTATGTATTGTGGGTTATATTGCTGGCAAGTCCCCTGACTTTAAGGCATTACAAAATATTATCTCTAGTTCTTGGAAATGTGAAGCTTCTTTAGCTATTCACGAATTTGGCTGGTTGGTCTACAGATTCAAAAATGTGGATGATAAACTTGCTGTTCTTGCTAATGGTCCTTACTTGATATATGGCCGGCCACTGATTATCAAAGCTATGCCAGATTATTTTGACTTTGGAACTGATAAGATGTCTTGTGTCCATGTATGAGTTAAATTTCCAAACTTGCCATTAAAATGCTGGTCTCCTAGATGCCTTTTTAAAATTGCTAGCAAATTAGAAATGCCTATACAGAGTAATTAACTCACCTTCAGCATGTCGAGAATCTCTTAATGCTCGAGTCTTGTAGAATTGGATTTACTTGCTGATCTCAAATCCTTTATTGTCATTAACTTGCTGAATGGAGCCATTCTGAATCAACCGGTGATATATGAAACGCTTCCTAGATTCTGTAAGCTGTGTAAAGTCCTTGGACACAACACAGGAACTTGCACCCCCTATCCTCCACAGGTGGTGGCACGACCTTTGCTTAAGACCAACCCTTCACTTGTTGTTGCTAACCAGGGTTGCAGTGTTTTTGACCGCCTAGGGACTATGACAGAGTCAAGCCTTATGAAATCTAAAGGCCAGTTTGGGGAGCCTTCACACAACTATGATCCTATGACCACAGAAGCAGCGGTGGCCTCAGATGGATGGGACATTGTCAAAAGAAAGAAAGGAAGAAAATCTCCTGGCATACCTGTTGATGTTGCACACATAACTGATCATGCTCCACCAAAATTATCTAAAGGCAAAACCCCTGTTGTTTCCTCTTTGGGTGATATGTGTATCTCTGATTGTCATCCTCCCATAATTCATAAAGAGAAAGAATAAGTTGGAGCAGTCATATGCAGGAAAGATCCTAATGTAGTTCTTGTTGGTGTAACCACTATATGTGGTCAGAAAAGGAGTTCCTCTCGAGCATTTGGGAGTGGTAGGGTTCCCCCTACACCCCCTCTTATGTAATGTTATTATTCAGCTGGAATGTCAGAGGGCTTAACAATCCTCTGAAACAGCATGAGCTGGTTCGTCTCATGCAAAAATATAAGTTTGATGTCTGTGGTCTCCTGGAGACCAAATTGTCTTTTTCCAAGCTTCAGTTTATGCACCGGTTTTGGCTGAAGCGATGAAAACTTGTATCTAATGTGGAAACTGCTAGCACTGCTAGAGTGGTTGTATTATGGAATCCTTCTACTATTCATATTGATGTGCTTGATTCTTCTTCTCAGTTTATCCATGTTTTCATTCGATGCTTATCTACTCATCTTACCTTTACTGCTTCATTTGTCTATGGTTATAATACCATTTCTGGCCGTAGAACTTTGTGGGATGGCCTTAAATCTTGGGCTACAACTGGTCCTTAGCTTGTTTTGGGAGATTTCAACTCCATTCTTTCGCATGATGACAAATATAATGGTGAATCGATTTCCTCTTATGAAGTTTCTGATTTCAGAGCGTGTTGCTCAGAGCTTGGTTTTTCTGATCTCAACTACACTGGTTGTCATTATACTTGGTTCAATGGGACTGTTTGGATTAAAATTGATCGTGTTCTAGCCAATCCTTCATGGAACAATCTTCAGCTCACTTCCTATGTGCATTTCCATCCTCCAGGAGCTATCACTGATCACTCAGGTGCTCATATTCGCATTGGGGACAATTGTCCTCCAGGTCATCGGCCATTTAAGTTTTTCAATATGTGGGTTGAACACTTGGAGTATTCAGGCCTAGTTACTGATGGATGACAACTCCTAGTGGAAGGCTCTCCCATGTTTGTTCTGTGCAGGAAGCTCAAATCTTTAAAGCAACACTTGAAGAGTCTGAACAAGTTGCATTTCAGCCACATCTCAAAGAGAGTAGCAAGAATGGAGACTGAATTAGAGCAACACCAACACCTCCTGCATGATTCTAGAGATGATGTATCTCTTCTGAGCAGGGTCAATGCTCTAAGGAATAATCTTATCAATCTTAAATCTGTCGAGAAAGCATTCTTCTCTCGGAAGCTGAAGTGCTCGTTCTTGAAGGAAAGTGATAGAGGTACAAGTTTTTTCCATGCTTTAATGAGTCACAAGCATAGGAAAAGCTTCATTCCTGCTCTTCAGTGTCGCAACGGGAATTTAACTACCACTATAGATGAAGTTGGTGCTGAATTTGTTAATTTCTATCAAAGCCTCCTTGGCACTTCATCAGCTGTATCTCCTATTGCTGAGGAAGTAGTTCTCAGTGGCTCTTGTCTGGATGCTAATCAGTCCACTCTCCTTCTAGCTCCTGTTACTAATGAAAATATTAAGGAAGCTCTTTTCAGTATTGGGAACAATAAAGCTCCTAGTCCTGATGGATTCTCTTCTCTTTTCTTCAAACAGTCTTGGGATATTGTTGGACCTGATTTCATAAGGCTTGACTCTGTCACAGTCCCTAGGCGGTCAAAAACACTGCAACCCTTGTTAGCAACAATAGGCGGAGGGTTGGTCTTAGGCAAAGGTCGTGCCACCACCTGTGGAGGATGGGGGGTGCAAGTTCCTGTGTTGTGTCCAAGAACTTTACACAGCTTGTAGAGTCTAGGAAGCGTTTCATATATCACCGGTTGATTCAAAATGGCTCCATTCGGCAAGTTAATGACAATAGAGGATTTGAGATCAGCAAGTAAATCCAATTCTACAAGGACTCGAGCATAAGAGATTCTCGACATGCTGAAGGTGAGTTGATCACTCTGTATAGGCGTTCCTAATTTGCTAGCAATGTTAAAAAGGCATCTAGGAGACCAACATTTTAATGGCAAGTTTGGAAATTTAACTCATATAGGGACACAAGACATCTCATCAGTTCCAAAGTCAAAATAACCTGACATGACTTTGATAATCAGTGGCCGACCATATATCAAGTAAGGATCATTAGCAAGAACAACAAGTTTATCATCCACATTTTTGAATCTGTAGACCAACCAGCCAGATTCGTGAATAGCTAAAGAAGCTTCACATTTCCAAGAACTGGAGATAATATTTTGTAATGCCTTAAAGCCAGGGGACTTGCCAGCAACGTAACCCACAATACATAATTGCTATACATCATAATTTTGATCTAAATCATTAGTGGACAAATCACAAGGCAAATCATTGCATGAAGATGAGAAATATGGTAATTTAGGACCTGTGATAGTGTTGTGATTGGAAGCAAAAAGATCTTGCCATGTCTCAGCAGGTGCGGTAGAATGAGATGCGCCTGAGTGAGAAGCCACCGTAGAAGAGGAGACTGCAATTGGAAGATCTACCTCAACAAGACTTGAGGTGTTAGGGCAAGGAGTAATCATAGGGAAAGATCCCTTCTTTAGTGAATTAGTTGTTGTAGCTACTGATTGCTCACAACCACACAAAGGTGAAACCCTCGAATCACTGTTTGGAGAAATAACTAGGGTGTTACCTATAGAAGAAGGCACAGGGGAGCGAAAAAACTTGGAACTTCCTCCAGAGAGAGAGTAATCCACTTCATCTTCGTCATAGTCATCTTCATCAGAGTAGTCCTCCACTATCACATGATCAGGAGTTGAGGGAGAGGAGACAATCGGTTGAGGAGTAGACCCTTCCTCAGCAAGAATTAAAAATTTTACAGGGCTTGACCCACCAGCCACCGCTTTAGAAGGGGGAGTGGGAACCGGAGGGGAGGGGAGAGGAGGAGGAGGTGGAGAAGGTAGAGGTGGGGTGGTTAAAGCAAGAACAAAATTATCATGCAACTGTTGATTTTGTGCAGAGGTTCATCGTGTATGTCGCTTATGTTTGGCCATGAAGAAAGGCTAGAGCAGAAGAGGATCATGAAAGGGGGGGAAAGCTACAGTAACCGAAAATTCAAAATGCAACTGGCACCATGAACAAAGGAAACTATTCCCGTGAGGGGATGGAGAGCATCTCTCTCTTGTTTCTCTCTCAAGGCTGACTTCACTGAGAGCTCTTTCTTTTTTTGATCAAACGTAAGAATTATATAGATCAAAAAGTAGCAAGACAAGCTTGCGAAACAAGCTGGAAACCAACAGTACATATGGATATACATATCCAGGCAAAGGGAACAGGCTCCCTTGAACAGACCATAGCAAGACAAGCTTGCAGAACAGAAAGTAAAGGGAATAGACTCCTTTGTACAACCTAAAAGCAAAGGGAATAGGCTCCCTTGAACAAGCATCAAAGCCATTGAGAGCTCTTCTTTTTTTTTTTGATCAAAATGTAAGTGTATAAAAAGATCAAAAAATATACAATGCTGGAGAGCCAGCGAATTCAGAAATAAGGGTAAACAAAAAGGGAACAGACTCCCTTAGTGAGCTATATAGCAAGCCACTGCAGAATCAAAAATTTTAAGACCATGGTTATGAGAGGAACCACATATTACAAGGATCCTATCCTAACACAACGCAAAAGACAAGACATAAAGACATTCTGATAAAATTTACAACAGAAATATGATCAGATAGCTCAAACTGATTTAATAATCAAACCACGAGAGCAACCAGCAAGCCAACAAGGAGATGAAGCAGCAACCGCAGCAAACACACAAGCCAACGGCAGCAACAGACAATGACTCCTCCATGTAGAGATGGAGGCTCTTCCATGCAGCAGGAGAAGTGCGGCAACCAGCCATCCAAGCAAAAACGAAGCAGATCTCATCCATGCAGGGACGAACCAACATCCAAAACAGAGGCAAATGTTGAAGTTTAACATGCAGGGACAAAAAGGTCTTTCGGCCATCCATGAAGAGACAATCAGCCATCTATACAAAGCATGCCCATCCATATCCATGCAGAGACGTAGAGAGTCTTCCTTGTAGAGACGGAGACAGAGATAGCCCAGCCAAAACACATTAATATGCTAGAAGCCAAGAACAGGGGGCAGCACCTCATTCATGCAGATAAAGGAGCAGATACCAATCATCACATTCAGAGAACAAGGTATAGCCAATTAGAAGCTCCCACCCATCCAAATGAAATGGAAGACCAATCCATGCAAAGATGAGGGAGGCTTAGCCAAGTATCATGAGAACAAGCCGCAAGCCGACAAGGAGAAACAATTACCACAGCATCCACTAGCAGCCGAGAAAACAGACACAACCAGCTTCTCCATGCAGGGACGAAGTGGAACACTCAGAAACAGAAACAAGGACCAATCAAATTAAAACAACCCAGCCATCCATGCCAATTAATTTACTAGCAGCCAACCTAGTCATCAACGGAAATTAATTCACTAGCGGACAACCTAGCCTCACCCATCTATGCAATTTAATTCACTAGCAGACAGCCCAGCCATCCATGCAGAGTTGCAAACGACAGCCATGCAAATTAAATCACAAGCTGCCAATAACAGTGAGTAATGGCTATTCATGCAGAGACAAGGGACCTGGCATTAAAAGCAGCACGTAAAACATGCATGACCAAGGCTTCCCCATGCAATCACGTATCGGGATGTAATCGATTTGCATGTAAGACCAAGGAAACTGAAATTGGAACCTTGCAGGAGACAGAAGCAACATGCTCAAACATGAAGATTGAGGGCTCTATCTTTCTGAAAACAGAAGCTGGGCAGAAGGAAACCCAACTACAAAACCAATTATAGCAATCAACGAGAACTAGTATCTTTGTCAAGCGGCAACATGGTAAAGAGTGGTCTTTTTCATGGAAAAGCAAAACTGTGTAAAACAGAATTTGGAATCTTCGGAATGTGGCATCCACAGAGGATGACTTCTATGCAAAGATGCGGTTGTTTCTTTCATCTTAAATCAAATACACAAGTAGGGCAAGGGATACACGTCTCATTTTTAGCTTCAGCTCTTTACTCCTCCCATTCAGACCTCTGATGGCACTGGAAAGTGTAGACATAGGCCGATTGATTCTTAGCCAGCTCTTAGCTCGATTCCAGAGTAAAGAAGTCCAGTTGCAATTGAAAAAAATATGGGCGTGTCTCGTCTTCTCTGCTGCACAAGGAACAAACAGTTTCTGTGGGGAGGTAACTGAGCCGATCCCTTGTGCGGAGTCTACCAAGGGCAGCAAGCCATAAAATAAATCTGGTTCGAGGCAAGGACCATTCCTCCCAAACCACCCTAGTCCACTGGACACTCTCACCTTTAATCCTAAAGAATTCATGAGCATTAACAAGAAATGTCCCCGAAACTACTATGCCAACTTTCAAGAGTAGTGATTGCAGCAGGTATGCCTCCGCATTGTTCCATCAGCTGGTTTTTGAGAGTGTAAATGG